>JABUQX010065832.1:0-13132 GCA_015478945.1 Trachelipus rathkii | reverse complement strand
CCGAACGGACAAATGGTCAAAAAGACGAAATGTCCGAACGGACAAATGGTCAAAAAGACGAAATGTCCGAACGAACAAATGGTCAAAAAGACGAAATGTCCGAACGGACAAATGGTCAAAAAGACGAAATGTCCGAACGGAACAAATGCGTCAAAAAGACGAAATGTCTGAACGAACAAATAGTTCATAAAGACCAAAATTGTCCGAACGGACAAATAGTCAAAAAGACGAAATGTCCGAACGGACAAATGGTCAAAAAGACGAAATGTCCGAACGGACAAATGGTCAAAAAGACGAAATGTCCGAACGGACAAATGGTCAAAAAAACGAAATTCCGAAACGGACAAGTAGTTCAAAGACGAAATGTCGGACGGACAAATAATCAAATAAAACAAATGTTACTCAACTGACAACAAGAGACGAAATGTCCGAACGGACTAATGGTCAAAAAGACGAAATGTCCGAACGGACAAATGGTCAAAAGACGAAATGTCCGAACGGACACAAATGGTCAAAAAAACGAAATGTCCGAACAGACAAATATAGTTCAAAAAAACGAAATGTCCGAACGGACAAATAGTTCAAAAAAGACCAAATGTCTCCGAACGAACAAATAGTCAAAAAGACGAACTGCCGAACGGACAAATAGTCAAAAATACGAAATTCCGAACGGACAAATATTCAAAAAGAGCGAAATGTCCGAACGGACAAATAGTCAAAAAGACGAATGTCCGAACGGGACAAATGGTCAAAAAGACGAAATGTCCGAACGGACAAAATGGTCCAAAAAAGACGAAATTGTCCGAACGGAAAATGGTCAAAAATGACGAAATGTCGAACGACAGATAGTCAAAAAAGTCCGAATTGGCCGAAAGGGCGCACAAATATTTCAAAAAGACGAAATTTCAGAATGGACAAATAGTCAAAAAGACGAAATTTAAACGGACAAATAGTCAAAAAGACGAAATGTCCGAACGGACAAGAGTCAAAAAAGACGAAATGTCGAACGGGACAAATAGTCCAAAAAAAGACAAAATGTCCGAACGGACAAATAGTCAAAAAAACCGAAATGTCCGAACGGACAAATATTCAAAAAAAAGAAATGTCCGAACGGACAAATAAATGGTCAAAAAGACGAACTGTCCGAACGGACAAATAGTTAAAAACGACGAAATGTTACGAACGGACAATATTCAAAAAGCGAATGTTCGAACGGAACCAAATAGTTAAAAAGACGAAATGTTACGAACGGACAAATATTTCAAAAAGACGAAATGTCCGAACGAACAAATGGTCAAAAAGACGAAATGTCCGAACCGGACAAATGGTCAAAAGACGAAATGTCGACGGAACCAAAATGGTCAAAAATACGAATGGTCCGAACCGACAAATTGGTTCAAACAAGACGAAATGTCCTAACGGACAAATGGTCAAAAAGACGAAATGTCCGAACGGACAAATGGTCAAAAAGACGAAATGTCCGGAAGGGGACCAATGGTCAAAAAAGACGAAATGTCCGAACGGGATTTATAGTTCAAAAAGACGAAATGTCCGAACGGACAAGTAGTCAAAAAGACGAAAATGTCCGGAACGGACAAATAATCAGAATAAACGAAATGTTCCGAACGGGACAAAATGGTTCAGAAGACGAAAATGTCCGAACGGACAAATGGTCAAAAAAGACGAATGTCCGACCGGACAAATGGTCAAAAAAAGACGAAATGTCCGGAAGGACTTATAGTTCAAAAAGACGAATTCGAACGGACAATGTCAAAAAGACGAAATGTCCGAACGGGATTTAACGGTCAAAAAAGACGAAATGTCCAGACGGACTTATAGTTCAAAAAAAAGACGACGAAATGTCCCGAAACAGGAACAAAATGGTCAAAAAAAGACGAAATGTCCGAACGGACAAAACGGTCAAAAAAGACGAAATCGTCCGAACGGGACAAATGGTCAAAAATACGAAATGTCCCAACGGACAAATGGTTCAAAAAGACGAAAGCCGACGGAGACAAAAATAGTTCTAAAAGACGACGAAATTGTCCGAACGGACATAGTTCAAAAAGACGAAAATGTTTGAACGGACAAATGGTCAAAAAACCAAATGTCCGAACGGACAAATAGTCAAAAAGACGAAATGTCCGAACTTACAAATATTGTCAAAAAGACGAATGTCCGAACGGACAAAAAGTCAAAAAGATGAAATTGTCTGAACGACAAATGGTCAAAAAAGAATAACATGTCCGAACGGACAAATTAGTCAAAAAGACGAAATGTCCGAAAAGGACAAATAGTCAAAAAAACGAAATGTCCGAAAGGACAAATAGTTCAAAAAGACCAAAATGTCCGAACGGACAAATAGTCAAAAAGACGAAATGTCCGAACAGACAAATAGTCAAAAAGACGAAATGTCCGATCGGACAAATAGTCAAAAAGATAAAATGTCCGAACGGACAAATAGTCAAAAAGACGAAATGTCCGAACGGACAAATAGTCAAAAAAACGAATTGTCCAACGGACAAATAGTCAAAAGACGGAAATGTCCGAACGGACAAATAGTCAAAAAAAGACGGATCTGTCCGAACGGAAAAATAGTCAAAAAGACGAAATGTCCAAACGGACAAATATTCAAAAAGACGAAATGTTCGAACGGACAAATAGTTAAAAAGACGAAATGTCCGAACGGACAAATGGTCAAAAAGACGAAATGTCCGAACGGACAGATGGTCAAAAAGACGAATGTCCAAACGGACAAAATGTCAAAAAAGACGAAATGTCCGAACGGACAAAATGGTCAAAAGCGAATGTCCGACCGGACAAATGTCAAAAAGACGAAATGTCCGAACGGACAACATGGTCAAAAAGACGAAATGTCCGAAAGGGGACAAATGGTCAAAAGACGAAATTGTCCGAACGGACAAATAGCAGTCAAAAAGACGAAATGTCCGACGGACAATTGTAAAAAGACGAAATTGTACGAACGACAAATGGCAAAAAGACGAAATGTCCGACGGA
The DNA here is from genome assembly GCA_015478945.1 of Trachelipus rathkii. NCBI lineage: Eukaryota > Metazoa > Arthropoda > Malacostraca > Isopoda > Trachelipodidae > Trachelipus > Trachelipus rathkii. Next base: position 10,114 of record JABUQX010065832.1, on the reverse strand, counting down.
ACAATAGTCAAAAGACGAAATGTCCGAACGGACAACTAATCAGATAAACGAAAAGGTAATCCAAACGGACAAATGGTCAAGAAGACGAAATGTCCGAACGGACAAATGGTCCAAAAATTACGTAAATGTCCGGACACGGACAAATTGGTCAAAAAGACGAAATGTCTGAACGGACAAATAGTCTAAAAGACGAAATGTCGAAACGGACAAATAGTCAAAAGACGAAATTTCAACGGACAAATAGTTCAAAAAGACGGAAATGTCCGACGGACAAATAGTCAAAAAGATGAAATGTCTAAAAGGACAAATAGTCAAAAAAGACGAAATGTCCGAACGGAAGAATAGTCAAAAAGACCAAATGTCCGAACGGACAAATGGTCAAAAAGACCAAATGTCCGAACGGACAAATGGTTTAAAAGACCAAATGTCCGAACGGACAAATGGTCAAAAAGACCAAATGTCCGAACGACAAATAATGGTCAAAAAGACAAATGTCCGAACGGACAAATAGTCAAAAAAAGACGAAATGTCCGAAACGGACAAATAGTCAAAAAAGACGAAATGTCCGAACGGGATAAAATATTCAAAAAGACGAAATGTCCGAACGGACAAATAGTTCAAAAAGACGAAATGTCCGAACGGACAAATGGTCAAAAAGACGAAATGTCCGAACAGACAAATGGTCAAAAAAACGAAATGTCCGAACGAACAAATGGTCAAAAAGACGAAATGTCAACGGACCAAAATGCGTCAAAAGACCGAAAATGTCCGAACGGAACAAATGGTCAAAGGATGCGAAATGTCTGAACGGACAAATGGCAAAAAGACGAAATGTCGAACGGACAAATGCGTTCAAAAAAACACGGAAATGTCCGAACGGACAAGTAGTCAAAAGACCGAATGTCCGAACGGACAAATGGCCAAAAAAGACGAAAATGTCCGAACGGACAAGTAGTCAAAAAGACGAAATGTCCGAACGGACAAATAATCAAATAAACAAAATGTCCGAACGGACAATTGGTCAAGAAGACCAAATGTCCGAAAACGGACAAAACATGGTCAAAAAGAGAAATGTCGACGGACAAATAGTCAAAAAGACGGAATGTCCCGAAAGGACAAATAGTCAAAAAGACGAAATGATGTCGGAACGGACAAATATTCAAAAAGGCGAAATGTCCAAACGGACAAATAGTCAAAAAGACGAAATGTCCGAACGGACAAAATATTCAAAAAGGTCTAAATGTTTCCGAACGGACATATGGTCAAAAGACGAAATGTCCAAACGGGCTTAATGGTTCAAAAAGACGAAATGTCGAACGGACAAAATGGTCAAAAGACGAAATGTCCGAAACGGACAAATGGTCAAAAAGACGAAATGTCGAAACGGACTTATAGTTCAAAATGTCCGAACGGACTTATGGTTCAAAAAGACGAAATGTCCGAACGGACAAATGGTCAAAAGGACGAATGCTTCGAACGACAAATTGTTAAAAAGACGAAAATGTGTCCGGAAACGGACCAAATGCGTCAAAAGGACGAAATGTTCCGAAACGGACAAGTAGTCAAAAAGACGAAATGTGTCCGAACGGACAAATAATCAGATAAACGAATGTTCCGAACGGACAAATGGTCCAAGAAGGACGAAATTGTTCCGAACGGACAAATATTCAAAAAGACGAAATGTCCGATCGGACCAATATTCAAAAGGACGAAATGTCCGAATAGGACAAATATTCAAAAAGACGAAATGTCCGAATATGACAAATATTTAAAAAGACGAAATGTCCGAACGGAAAAATGGTCAAAAAGACGAAATGTCCGAACGAGACAAAGGTCAAAAGACCGAAATGTCCCACACGGACCAAATGCGTCAAAAAGACGAAAATGTCCGAACGGGACAAATAGTTTTAAAAAGACAAATGTCCGAACGGACAAAATAGTTCAAAAAGACGAAATGTCCGAACGTACAAATAGTTTAAAAAAGACGAAATGTCGAACTGGACAAATAGTTCAAAAAGACCAAATGTCCGAACGGACAAATAGTCAAAAAGGCGAAATGTCCTGAACGGACAAATATTCAAAAGGCCTAAATGTCCCGAACGGACAAATGGTCAAAAGACCAAATGTCCGAACGAACAAATGGTCACAAAAAAGACCAATGTCCGAACGGACAAAATAGTTCAAAAAGACGAAATGTCCGAACGGACAAATAGTTCAAAAAGACAAAATGTCCGAACGGACAAATAGTCAAAAAGACGAAATGTCCGAAAGGACAAATAGTCAAAAAGACGAAATGTCCGAACGGACAAATATTCAAAAAGACGAAATGTCCAAACGGACAAATATTCAAAAAGACGAAATGTCCGAACGGACAAAATTAGTCAAAAAGGAGAAATGTCCGAACGGACAAATGTCAAAAAGACGAAATGTCAACGAACAAATGGTCAAAAAGGACGAAATGTCCGAACGGACAAATGGTCAAAAAGACGAAATGTCCGAACGAACAAATGGTCAAAAGGACGAAATGTCTGAATGGACAAAAGTATAAAAAGACCAAATGTCCGAACGGACAAAATGGTCAAAAGAACGAAATTCCGAGACGAAACAAATGGTCAAAAAGACGAAATGTCCGAACGGACAAATGGTCAAAAATGCGGAACAATGTCGAACGGACTTATAGTTCAAAAGACGAAATGTCCGAACGGAACAAAGTAGTCAAAAAGACGAATGTTCCGAACGGACAAATTAATCAAATAAAACAAAAATGTCCCGAACGCAAATAGTTCAAAAAGACCAAAATGTCCGAACGGACAAATGGTCAAAAAAGACGAAATGTTCCGAACGGACAAATAGTCAAAAAGACCGAAAAATGTCCCTAACGGACAAATAATCAAATAAACAAAATGTCCGAACGGACAATTGGTCAAAAAGACCAAATGTCGAACGGACAAATAAGTCAAAAAGACGAAATGTTCCGAACGGACAAATAGTCAAAAAGACGAAATTGTCCGAACGGACAAATAGATCAAAAGACGAAATGTCCGAACGGAACAAATATTCAAAAAGACGAAATGTCCAAATGGGACAATAAGTCAAAAAAGAACGAAATGGTCCGAACGGACAAAATGGTCAAAAAGAACGTAAATGTCCAAACGGACAAATATGGTCAAAAGACGAAATGTCCGGAACGAACAAATGGGTTCAAAAGACGAAAATGTCCGAACGGACAAATGGTCAAAAAAGGACGAAATGTCGAAACAACAAGATGTCCAAAAAGGATTGAAATGTCTGAAAGACAAATTGGGTTCAAAAAAGACCAAATTTGTCCGAACGGACCAAGATGGTCAAAAAGACGAATGTCCGAACGGACAAATAGTCAAAAAGACGAAATGTCCGAACGGACAAATAGTCAAAAGACGAAATGTCCGAAAGGACAAATAGTCAAAAAGACGAAATGTACGAACGGACAAATAGTCAAAAAGAAGAAATGTCCGAACGGACAAATAGTCAAAAAGGACGAAATGTCCGAAGACGGACAAATGGTCAAAAAGACCAAAATGTCCGAACGGACACAAAATGTCAAAAAGACGAAATGTCCAATACGGACAAATATTAGTCAAAAAGACTAAATGTCCGAACGGACAAATGATCAAAAAGACCAAATGTCCGAACGGACAAATAGTCAAAAAGACGAAATGTCCGAACGGACAAATATTCAAAAAGACGAAATGTCCAAACGGACAAATATTCAATAAGACGAAATGTCCGAACGGACAAATAGTCAAAAAAACGAAATGTCCGAAAGGACAAATAGTCAAAAAGACGAAATGTCCGAACGGACAAATAGTTCAAAAAGACAAAATGTCCGAACGGACAAATAGTCAAAAAGACGAAATGTCCGAACGGACAAATATTCAAAAAGACGAAATGTCCGAACGGACAAATAGTCAAAAAGACGAAATGTCCGAACGAACAAATATTCAACAAGACGAAATGTCCGAACGGACAAATAGTCAAAAAGACGAAATGTACGAACGGACAAATATCAAAAAGACTAAAATGTACCCGAACGACAAATAGTCAAAAAGACGAAATGTCCGAACGGACAAATGGTCAAAAAGACGAAATGTCTGAACGGACAAATGGTCAAAAAGACGAAATGTCCGAATGGACAAATGGTCTAAAAAACGAAATGAGCGAACGGACAAATAGTCTAAAAACGAAATGAACGAACGGACAAATGGTCAAAAAGACGAAATGTTCGAACGGACAAATAGTCAAAAAGACGAAATATCTGAACGGACAAATGGTCAAAAAGACGAAATGTCCGAACGGACAAATAGTCAAAAAGACGAAATGTCCGAACGGACAAATGGTCAAAAAGACGAAATGTCCGAACGGACAAATGGTCAAAAAGACGAAATGTCCGAAAGGACAAATGGTCAAAAGGACGAAATGTCCAAACGGAAAAATTGTCAAAAAGACGAAATGTTCGAACGGAAAAATTGTCAAAAAGACGAAATGTCCGAACGGAAAAATAGTCAAAAAGAAGAAATGTCCGAACGGACAAAAAGCCAAAAAGACGAAATGTCCGAACCGACAAATAGTCAAAAGACGAAATGTCCGAAAGGACAAATAGTCAAAAAGACGAAATGTACGAACCGAAAAATAGTCAAAAAGACGAAATGTCCGAACGGACAAATAGTCAAAAAGACGAAATGTTCGAACGGACAAATGGTCAAAAAGACGAAATGTCTGAACGGACAAATGGTCAAAAAGACAAAATGTCCGAACGGACAAATAGTCAAATAAACGAAATGTCCAAAAGGACAAATAGTCAAAAATACGAAATGCCAAACGGACAATAGCAAAAAAGACGAAAAATGTCCGAAACGGAACAAATAGTCAAAAAAGACGACAATGTCCGAACGGACAAATAGTCAAAAAGACCGAAAATGTCCGAAACGGACAAATAGTCAAAAATACGAAATGTCCCAAAGGACAAATAGTCAAAAAGACGGAAATTTCCGAAGGACAAAAAGTCAAAAAGACGAAATGTCCGAACGGACAAAATAGTTCAAAAAGACGAAATGTCCGAACGGACCAAATAGTCAAAAAGACGAAATGTCCGAACGGACTAATAGTCAAAAAGACGAAATGTCCAAACGGACAAAATAGTTCAAAAAGACGCAAATGTCCGACGGACAAATAGTCAAAAAAAGACGAAATGTCCGATAGCGAACAAATAGTCAAAAAGACGAAATGTCCGAACGGAACAAAAAGTCAAAAAGACCGAAAAATGCCGAACTGGACAAATTAGTCAAAAAGACGAAATTCCGAACGGACAAATGTCAAAAACAGCACGAAAAATGTCCGAACGGACAAATGGTCAAATAGATAAATGTCCGAACGGACAAATGGTCAAAAAGACGAAATTTCCGAACGGACAATATTGCTCAAAAAGACGAAATGTCCGAACGGAGAAAGAAATAGTCAAAAAGACGAAATCGTCCAACGGACAAATATCAAAAGACGAAATGTCCCAACGGACAAATAGTCAAAAAGACGAAATGTCCGAACGGACAAATATTCAAAAATACGAAATGTCCAAACGGACAAATAGTCAAAAAGACGAAATGTCCGAACAGACAAAATAGTTCAAAAAGACCAAAATGTCCGACCTGACAAATGGTAAAAAAAGACCAAATGTCCGAACGGACAAATGGTCAAAAAGACTTAATGTCTGAACGGACAAATGGTCAAAAAGACTTAATGTCCGAACGGAAAAATAGTCAAATAAACGAAATGTCCGAACGGACAAATAGTCAAAAAGACGAAATGTCCGAACGGACAAATAGTCAAAAAGACGAAATGTCCGAACGGACAAATAGTCAAAAAGACGAAATGTCCAACGGACAAATAGTCAAAAAAACGAAATGTCCAAACGGACAAATAGTCAAAAAGACGAAATGTCCAAACGGACAAATAGTCAAAAAGACGAAATGTCCGAACGGACAAAAGCAAAAAGAAACGGAATGTCCGAACGGACAAATAGTCAAAAAGACGAAATGTCCGAACGGACAAATAGTCAAAAAGACTAAATGTCCGAACGGACAAATTGTCAAAAAGACGAAATGTCCGAACGGACAAAATGGTCAAAACAAGACGAAATGTCCGAAACCGACAAATGGTCAAAAAAGACCAAATGTCCGACCAAACAATGTCAAAAAAGAGGAAATGTCCGACCGGACAAATGGTCAAAAAAGAGGCAATGTCCGAACGGACAAATGGTCAAAAAGACGAAATGTCCGAACGGACAAATGGTCAAAAAGACGAAATGTCCGATCGGACAAGTAGTCAAAAAGACGAAATGTCCGAACGGACAAATAATCAAATAAACGAAATGTCCGAACGGACAAATGGTCAAGAAGACGAAATGTCCGAACGGACAAATGGTCAAAAAGACGAAATGTCCGAACGGACAAATGGTCAAAAAGACGAAATGTCCAAACGGACAAATGGTCAAAAAGACGAAATGTCCGAACGGACAAATAGTCAAAAAGACGAAATGTCCGAACCGACAAATGGTCAAAAAGACGAAATTTACGAACGGACAAATAGTCCAAAAGACGAAATGTCCGAAACGGACAAATAGTCAAAAAGACGAAATGTCCGAACGGACAAATAGTCAAAAAGATGAAATGTCCGAACGGACAAATAGTCAAAAAGACGAAATGTCCGAACGGACAAATAGTCAAAAAAGACGAAATGTCCGAACGGACAAATAGTCAAAAAGACGAAATGTCCGATCGGACAAATGGTCAAAAAGACGAAATTTCCGAACGGACAAATAGTCAAAAAGACAAAATGTCCGATCGGACAAATAGTCAAAAAGACTAAATGTCCGAACGGACAAATGGTCAAAAAGACCAAATGTCCGAACGGACAAATACAAAGACGAAATGTCCGAACGGACAAATAGTCAAAAAGACGAAATGTCCAAACGGACAAATAGTCAAAAAGACGAAATGTCCGAACGGACAAATAGTCAAAAAGACGAAATGTCCGAACGGACAAATAGTCAAAAAGACGAAATGTCCGAACGGACAAATAATCAAATAAACGAAATGTCCGAACGGACAAATGGTCAAGAAGACGAAATGTCCGAACGGACAAATGGTCAAAAAGACGAAATGTCCGAACGGACAAATGGTCAAAAAGACGAAATGTCCGAATGGACAAATGGTCAAAAAGACGAAATGTCCGAAAGGACAAATGGTCAAAAAGACGAAATGTCCAAACGGACATATAGTCAAAAAGACGAAATTTCCGAACGGACAAATAGTCAAAAAGACGAAATGTCCCAACGGACAAATAGTCAAAAAGACGAAATGTCCGAACGGACAAATAGTCAAAAAGACGAAATGTCCGAACGGACAAATATTCAAAAAGACTAAATGTCCGAACGGACAAATAGTCAAAAAGACGAAATGTCCGAACGGACAAATAGTCAAAAAGACGAAATGTCCGAACGGACAAATAGTCAAAAAGACGAAATGTCCGAACGGACAAATGGTCAAAAAGACGAAATGTCTGAACGGACAAATGGTCAAAAAGACGAAATGCGATAGGACAAATATTCAAAAAGACGAAATGTCCGAATAGGACAAATATTCAAAAAGACGAAATGTCCGAATAGGACAAATATTCAAAAAGACGAAATTTCCGAACGGACAAATAGTCAAAAAGACGAAATGTCCGAACGGACAAATAGTCAAAAAGACGAAATGTCCGAAAGGACAAATAGTCAAAAAGACGAAATGTCCGAACGGACAAATAGTCAAAAAGACGAAATGTCCGAACGGACATGGTCATATGATGACGATATGTCCGAACGGAAAAACAAATGGTCAAAAAGACAAAATGTCCGAACGGACAAATGTCAAAAGACGAAAACCGAATGCCCGTTACATATGGAAAGGTAAACTAAATGTTCCTAACGGACAAAATGATCAATAGGGACCAAATGTCCGAACGGACAAAAAATAGTCAAAAAGACGAAATGCCCAAACGGAAAAAAAAAAAAAAAAAAAAGAAATGCCCAAACTGAAAAATTAGTAAAAAAAGACAAATGACCGAAAGGACAAATAGTCAAAAAAAAAACGAAATGTCCGAAAGGACAAAAATATTCAAAAAAGACCGAAATGTCAACGTAAACGGACCAATAGTTAAAAGACATAAAATGTACGACGGACCCAATAGTTTATAAAAAGACGAAAATGTCCGAAACGGACAAATATTCAAAAAGACGAAAATTGTCCGAACGCGAACAAAATTAATTCAGGCAAAAAGTAAACGTGAAAATTAGTCCGATATATATAACCGAACATATAATATAAATTCATTAATTACATTGATTCGATAATTCTCGAAACGGACAAAAGTCTCTCAAAAAAGACTCTGATAATGTTACGATATAACGGTGTTATAACAAATAGTCAAAAATGAAACAGTAAATATGATTATCCGAACGGACTAAAAAAATAGTCATAAAAGAGACGTAAAATTGTTATCGTGATATATAACGACATAATATATATATTGGAGTGATCTCTAAATATATAAAAATAACGGATAAAGTTCTGAACTGTCATAAATATAGTCTCAATAAAGTGTGATATATACAAAGTCCGAATGAGTACTAAATGTGGAGTGGTCGTACAAAATCTATCACAAATATTGTACAGAACTGACTAGACACTGAGTGTTTCCGCATTAATCCACGAATATCCGAACGAGAACTGGACAAACCAAGTCAAAGAGGTACAACGATATGACGACGAGATTGTTTTCCGGAATAAACGGACCGTAAGTATTCAACCAGATCGTATCAACGATTCGCGATCTGGACATACAATTCTTATGCGTCTCTCTCTAAACGTCCATCTCTGAAACTGTGCTCTCCGATACTACTCGTGCTCTCACTACTCATGCGTCTCTATACATCAATCGTACAAATGCGTCTCCTGCTACATACGGACAAATGGTCATAAAAAGACGAAATGTTATCCAGATATAATGGACAATATATATATGGTACATAAAATAAAGACGAAAATTGATCCGAAAGGACAAATGGTTCAAAAGCGACGTATAAATTTTCCAAACTGATAAAAGTGGTTCTAAAAGACGAAATGTTTTTATCAAACGAGGTAATAAGTATATTGTTCAAATAAAAGACTAAACAAATATGTTACCAACGTGAGGTCAAAATAAATAGTCAGATAAGAAAGAAATGAGTTACTCCGAACGGACAAAAAGACCAATAAAGACGAAATAGAGTGATCCGGATACCAGGACAAATAGTATTAAGACCGTAAATAGTTCCGATATAAGCAACTTCATAGATCACAATCACCATAGTGCCCGGACATAATCTGTTTCGCAACCGAAAATTAGTACCTCAAAAAAGAGACAAATGTCCGAACGGGTGGAGGGACAGAATAGTGGCTAAAAACAAGACGACAAATGTTCGAACGGACAATTGGTCAAAAAGACGAATGTCTGAACGGACCAAATGCGGTCAAAAAGACAAAAATGTCCGAACGGACAAATTGGTCAAATAAACGAAATGTCCAAAAGGTACAAAATAGTCAAAAAGATACCGAAATGTCCAAACGGACAAATAGTCAAAAAGACGAAATGTCCGAACGGGATTTATAGTTCAAAAAAAGACGAAATGTCCGAACTGACAAATAGTCAAAAAAGACGAAATGTCCGAACGGACAAATAGTCAAAAAAAAGACGTACAACCAGTGTGGAACTCCCGAAGCTGGACAAAAATAGTGCAAAAAATCTAGGCCGTTCATAGAATGTCGAAAGATGAGAACTAAAAGACAGGTCAAAAAGAATCTAAGACACTGATCAGAAACCGCGAGCACAATAGTGTCAAATAAAGTGAACGAAATGTATCACTGAATAACGGACATAAATAGTCAATAAAAGACGAAAATGTCCCTAACGTGAATCTTAATAGTGTCAAAAAAGACGAAATGGTCCAAACGTAGACAAAATAGTCATAAAAGAACTCGAATATGTATCACGAACGGTACAA
>JABUQX010065831.1:5000-15000 GCA_015478945.1 Trachelipus rathkii | reverse complement strand
TTCTACTGTGTTGGGGTGGATACAGGCAATACTGCTAGATATTCAGGAGAGTAGCAATGTTAGGAAAACTCCTCTTGTCACACTTAGCCAAAGAACCGATCGCAGTTTTTGGTTTTTCATTTCTAACGCCCTTTTAAGCTGCAGATAACACCACGCCTCCTTTTAGTGTATCTCGTGAAGTCTGGAAGGTCGTTCTTTATAAAGAGGATGCTTTTTTTAATAATGCTTATAAGGTACATTGCACTTTTCTGGTAAAATATACTGAAGTGAAATGATAGTGGTTTCATACGAGAGAAATCGATCAGTCAACGCAAAAATCAGATTCAATAAACGAAATAAAAACTGAGATGCGGTAATATGAATCGGGATCTGATGTAGGCACATTAAGCAACGATGTTTCTGGACTTCTAGTTCTTTGGAATTATTATTTCAATAACTAAGCTGTCGCATACTTTTTTAGCTTGTGTGAATATTGCTTTATTTTGTCTATCTTTTTCGAGAAATTGAATAATGTCTTTCACTAAGTTTATTGGACTGACAATGTCCAATTGGACACTCTGTAACTGTTTTTTACAAGTGTTATTCCAAGAATTTACTTAAAACATATAATGTTGTTATAACTTCTAATAACTGATGAAGTGTACAAGAAGTAGCTTCTCTGTGATAATTCACGCAGGCCATTCTTTTATTTCCTCCAATGACCGGAAGTATTGGCTCAAGAGTCTTTTTAAAAAAAGGAAAGCCGCTTCATGCCGTTCACACCATCTGGTATCGCACATCTTTTTGATCCTCTTGTTATTTTGGTTACTAGAAAATTCTTTTATTTTATGTTCCAGAAGTTTTTGTGGCGCTTCGGACTGCGATCGACAAAAGTGGCAGTTATTTCAGAGTGAATCTCAAGACGTTTCGAATTGGCCTGAATTTTAGAGAGTCTGAAGACATAGATTTAAAACAATGTGCTACACAATTGGTGGATAGCAGCTTTAGGATACTCCATTTCGAATAACAGATTGCACTCCTCGGAATTTGCCTCTCATGAATGAGGCTCCATCATATCCTTGGGCTCTTTAATTTTCGAGTTTTAAACCAAGATAACCGAGTCCCCCCGAAAGGTCCCCCCCCCCCCCCCTCCTTTTTTTTCAAAATTACATTTGCCAATGCTTTCACTGAGATATCATAAACCGGAACCAAAGATAAAAAATCCTCTCTTAAAATAAAAGGAGTATCACCTCCATCACCAAATCGCGTAACTTACACAAAGTGAAAACTGTGGTTTGAAATATTCATTGTTTCATCAGCTAATACTGAAAAAAATTTTTTTTTATTAACTTCTTTCACTATTTTTCTTTGCATAAGCTAACTAAATGACTGTATGATTTCATTCTGTTTCATCGGAACTCGTATACATTGAATTTTTTTTGGACGATAGAAGTAAAGTGGTTCTTCAAAATCTGGTCACCTCCATTTGCTCGAACCTAAGAAAGCTTCTAAAATTTCCGTCATTTCAGCTGGAGTTGATAATTCAACGTCCAGAGTCACTTGAGCCCTTAATGCAAGACCTTGCTGGCCACATAAGCGTAAAGTTTCAATTATTGGTACGTTTTTGCTTATTTTCCTTGAGTACGAGTTTAATTTTGAGTGTCCAGTTGTTTTTCTATGCTTTCGATTTTTTTTGAATAAGAAGCTTCAATATTATTTATATATATATATATATAATATATATATATATATATAATATATATATATATATATATATATATATATATTATAATATATACTATATATATATATTATATATTATATATATATATATAATATATATAATATATATATTTTGTATTTTGTTCTGCTGTATATCAATTAGTATCGCAATGGGATATATCTAAGCAAGTCAAGTGCATGTCCTTTGACACCACTCCAGCCAACACAGGTAATATGAGTGGTGCCTGTATGTTACTAGAGCAAAGAATGGGTAAACACTGCTGTGGGCTAGCTTTGTCGCCCAATCCAATTTTAGAATTAAATTGAAGCGCTGTTTCTGTTCTTTGCTGCTCCTCTTTTTAAGAAGAATTTAAATTCGCGTGGGTGAAAAATTGATACGACAAAGTCAAATAGGCCACAGAGAACCCAGTCATCAAGAGAAAAAAATGAAACAGAAGCTTGGTGATTCGTTACATTTTGTTGAAGCGCAGCTTTCAGCAACAACTACCTCGTAATGATTACAAGGAATTTCTTGAGCTGACATTGATTTTCCTTGGTAACACTCCGACATCAGGAATCAGATTTAAAGTCCCGGGAGCATATCATAGGGCACGTTGGATGTATAAGGCAATATGCTGTATTAAAATATGGATGTTTAAGAACCAGTTTAAGCTGACTCCAAGAGAAGAAAGAGGAATGCGTGATATTTCCTGTTTTTAACAACAATATATATTAGATCGTGGTTCACGGCATCCATAGCCATCAGTGCTCCACGTTCGGATTTGGATCTTCTACAACGGCTGCAATAGTACAAGGAAAAAGATGATACCATTGCAAGTGCTGCTCTTAATAAAGTTTTGAGGCATTTGTGGTACCTCTCTGAGGAACTTGTTGCTCTTGCATTTTTTGATTCAGAGGTTTTGCTTGAGACAAAAAACAAAATGAGGCATGCTCTAAAGAAACAAGGGGATTTCAGACCGGAAAAAAGAGCAACCATAAATCCTGAATCAGTATCCCAAAAACAATTGCAGGATTTCGTTACAGCCAGCACAAAACGATTCTTTGGCATACTATCATTGCCTCACACATTTCTAGACAAAGATGCTGCAGAGTGGAATGATGACGAGAGCTATATGAAAGCAATAAAAATCGTAAGAGAGCTAAAAGTTGTAAATGATACTGCAGAGAGGGGTGTGCGGCTAATACGAGAATACAACAAACTGATAACAAATGATGAAGAGCAGAAACAGTATCTCCTACAAGTTATACATCATTACAAAATCTATTGCCAACAAAACAAGAAAACAATACTCTTACATCATAGGGAACAATAATATATAATAAACAGATGAAACTGTATGTGGTTATTATTTGCTTCATGGGGAAACTTCCACTTTAAAAAAAAGTTAAAGCGCTATACGCTGTACCTCAATGGGTAGTGTGAAAATCAGCGAACAATATATTTTGAACCTTGGTAGCAACCTCTAAGATTTATTCAATCACCCTAAAATTTTGCACCCAATGTTGTTTTTACAATATAAACAAAATTGGAGGGTGTCTTGTTGAAAAACTAAAAAAAAATTTTTTTATGCCAATAACATATGGCATCAGTCCTAATATATATATAATTATATATATATATATAATATATATTATATATATATATATATATTATATATATATATATATATATATATATTATACAAATATTATACTATTTATTTATATATATATATATAATATATATATATATATAATATACTGTATATATATATATTATATACTATATATATAATATATATTATATATTATATATATAATATCGTATATATATATATTATAATATATATTAATATATATATATATATATATAAATATATATATAATCATATATATATATAGATATTAATTAAGAAATTCGATAAATAGTAATGCGATAAATATTATGCAAATTGAGACACACGGGTACCCCTCCTAGATTAGTGGCTTTCCCGTGAGTGGTGGTGTTAACTGTAAAAAAAAAAAAAAAAAAAAAATTAAAAAAAAATTATGAAATAGATGACAAATAAAAATAAAAATAATAAAATAGAATAATAATAATAATAATAATAATAAAAAATAATAATAATAATAATAATATAATAATAATATAATAGATAATAATAATAATAATAATATAATAAATAATAATAAATTTTTTTTTTTTTAAATGATATATAGAATTCCGTTGTACAAACATGGACCACGGCTGCAGATGGAATCGGCTTGATGATCCGGAAGGAAAGAGGCCTGGTGGTGGCTGGACGGTGAATGGTCCAGTGAAACGTTGGGGAGAAGAGAGAGGATTGTTCGCAAACCTACTCCTGTAGGCTAAATTCACTCCGAATGTGTCACCACTGAAGTGTGAAGGGATTGATGTCCACAACGTTAAAAATAGATTTATTTTCAATCTCCCTTTCTGCGTTCTTCCCAAACGAAGTGATTAAACAATGAAATCAGGTCAAAACTTAACGTAGTTAAGCCTAGGACCCCAATCCTTAAATAGTCACAAAATAAAGTGTTCTATCAAAATAACGGGACATTCTAGAAACACACGTCTTCATAAATCGCCTGGTAAGTAGAAGTAGGCGACGCTGCCACAGTGGTTTAAAATGACAGTTATAGTTTCTAACATGCTATCACTTCGCAATATATATACTATATATATATATATATATCATAAATATTATTATATATATATATATATTATATATATATATATATATATTATATATATATATATATATATATAATTCTATATCATATATATAATATAATATATATATATATATATATATTATATATATAATATATATTATATATCATAATATACATATATATATTAAATATATACTATATCATATATATATATATATATATATATATATAATATATATAGTATTATATATATATATATATATATAATATTATATAGTACTTATATTATATATATTATATATTATTATATATAATAATTGACTAGATAGAGAGAGAGAGAGAGAGAGAGAGGAGAGAGAGAGAGAGAGGAGAGAGAGAGAAGAGAGAGAGAGAGATGAGAGAGAAAATCAAAGGAGAGAAGTATGTGGCCGGAGAGTTCAGAAGAGCAGTGTCCATTCCAATAGCTATAGAATAAATAGAGTGACACAACGATTCGACAGAGAGACGAGAGAGAGAGATGAGAGAGAAGAGAGAGAGAGAGAGAGAGAGAGAGAGAGAGAGAGAGACGAGAGAGAGAGGAGAGAAGAGAGAGAGAGAAGGAGAGTTGATAAAGAGAGAAGACCTAGCTCCGCTTTTTCAAAGGAGAGGTATGTGAGTGGAACCACACCCAAATGCTGTAAGGCATACTTCAAGGCAGGTAAGAACGTTACCCCTATAAGGAGCAAACAATTGGGGTGGTGTGAAAAAATCTTAAGACCCCTCAGAACAGTCAACCTATTAAAAGCTTGTTTAGAGAAGAGAAGTTATGTTATGAATCTCCCAATTAAGATCACGAGAAAAAGAAGCACAATGAATATTAATAGGGAGAGACGAAGATTTAAGTTTTGCACCTTCGAAGCTGTTATAGTTGTGTGGAAGAATATGTCTGGTTGAAAGATGAAGAAACTGAATTTTTGAGTCATTGAAAACAACCTCGAGAAAGATCAGAGGTTAGTTACTCCAAGAACACTGCGGTCTAAACCGGACTCACAAAGAACTGCGGTCTAACCTCGCTCACACAGCACTGCAGTGTAACCGAGCTTGCATAACACTACAGTCTAAAGCGAGATCATAGAGAATGGCGGTTTAAACCGACTTTACATATAGCACTGTGGTATTCAATGGGTAGCGTAAAGTGGGGATTGGTGAAAACCCAGCAAAACCATAAAAGTCTATAGCGATACGTAAAAAAAGGCAGCAAAATTTCATCGCAGGAGAATCTTTAAAATAGCCATTTTATAAGAATTTTTTATTATTAAATCTTCATATAAAATCTTACCGATAATAACCACAATTAGTTTTGAAACAAATGACTCAATTACTAACAAAATGCTTTAAATCTAAACTATAAAATTATATATATATAATATATATATATGATATAATATATATATATATATATTATATATATATATATATATATATATATATTTATATATATATATATATATATATATATATATATATATATATATTTTTATATACTATATATCTATATACAAACGATATTTGGTTCATACCTTAGATCTTATTAATAAACTGCTTATAAATATTATTGTTTTACGTGTTTAAAATCCTAAAATCCCCATTTTAAAGTTTACAGGTGCCTACGCCCTACAAATTGCATCTCAGCAATTTTTAAACTTTAGCTACGGTAAAATTTGGTAAACTTTGAATGAAACTTATAAAAGACAAATATATTCAAAATATCTGAAATGGTTTATTAAAAATCCTAACAAACAATTAACTAAAATTTGGGTTACTTTGGTAAAATAGTATAAAAGCAAAGTTCCATGTTCCTGTTACTCCTTGGGGGAGCATAGGATCTCTGTCATGATTCGCCATCTCTGGTTTATCACAGCATTAGTTTCAGTAATCGAGCGATTTTAAGCTGTGCAAGCGATTAATTGCCTTTCCTTAGTGGCAATCAATTTTACATTATTTATATCCATCTGATGTCCTTTTATGCATCTTTCTTCTGCCAACATTATTGTTACCTTGTACAGTCTTCCTGTATCTCCTCTTCTATCAGGATTTGTCACTTCCCCTGCCAATTCAACTTCCAATCTTCTCTTGTCTCTCCTAGAACTGTTCTTAACTTCTCTGTTTTTTCCTTGCCAGGACTCCATCATTTTTCTTTTCTCATCCAAGCCTGCTCACTTGTTTATATTATGTTTTAGGTTTCTTCTATTTTATACCATTTTCCAAGGCTCCTCTGAGATGCATTCATTTTTCTCTTTTCTTACATACCCAACTGTTTCCTCAGCAGCTCAAAAACTCCACATCTTCTCTACTCTCCCTTCCATCTTTCCCTCTGTATTTTCCTCTTGCAACATCTTAAATCTCTTTCTCAGGTTCACTTTAAACTCCACTCCTATTTCTATAGAAATATGAGATGTAAAAATATGAGATGTAAAAACTTAAAACCCTATAGGGTTTTAAGTTTTTACATCTCAAATCTCTTACCTTTTTCTTTTTAAATTAGAGCGGTTTTTATTACTGAATGATGGTTGCTTGCCATGTCTGCTCCTCTCTTGCAACCCACATCTCTTAAATATGTTTTCCATTCCATTCTTATCAGAAAATGGTCTATCTGATTTTGCTTTCTACCATTTGGTGACACTCATGTGACTTTGTGACATTCCTTATGAGAGAACAACGTTCCCCCTATTGCCAGATAAAACTTCTCGCAGAAATCCAAAAACCATTGTATATTCCTGTTTCATTTCCCCTAATCTCATGTCTTCTCGTTACTCTTGAATGATTGCTATTGTCTGTTCCGTCTTTGAATTAAAATCTACCATAACGATCATGAACATTTCTTCTCTTCACCCCCCTCACAACCTCCTTCAGCCTCTCATAAAAGTCTCCTTTTGCATCCACTTCTGTCAAATGCCTTTTCTTTGGTGTCATAACATTGTATAATCGTCACCGTCCTTGCTCTGGTCTTGAACCCTGCTCTAATTATCATACCACCAACCATTTTCACGCTAATCACAAATCTAATCCCTTCACTGTGTAACTTTCCCTCCATCTCACTTCACTCAAACCCAACAGCACCACCGAGTAACTTTCTGTTTCCTTTCACCTGATGTAACCTTGATGGTTCAAAAATAGTTCGCATATTCCAATGACCAAATCTTGACCTTGTTTTCATGTCCGGGTTCGTCATCAGACAATCTATCTAGTTTGACAATAACATTAGTTTCTGTAATCGAGTATTTTAAACTATGCGTGTGACTAGCTCTCCCAGCTTTCGATTACATAGGTGGGGCTACCACCGTAAAGTATCTGGCCATGCCTTGCTGGTTTTAGTCCGAGGGTCTGAACCACTTCAGCAATATCAAAAGATGTTAAAAGACTTTGGTATTATCAGAAGAATACTATCTACCTCCTGGGGAAATGTCCGATGGGGGACCTGCAACCTCACCCGGGCCAGTTCGGCTTAATACAGCTTACAAAATTGAAGAAGTAACAAACCTTAAAGTTAGTTTTTGTTGCAAGGAGATAATAAAAACAAACTCAATAATGATAATGTTATACCATTAATGTTCAGAGATTTTGTCTCCTTATTTACTTATGATATACTTGTGACAGTACAGTGTAGAAAAACAAAGACAAATAATTATTTTCAAAATGTGAGTTATGTGGACAGGATAAAAGAATAGGAGATATTTTCTATAGAAAGATTTCTTAAAGAAATTTTGATTCAGGATCAAAAAACGTTTATTTCATTTCTTGACAATTAGGTGAATAAGTCCTTTTCATTTAAGAATAATAATTTTTTTCAGCAACACAATGCGCTAATTTTTTGAATTGCTTATACTTCTGATGGGACTGTTCATAACTACTCAAATTCAACCATTACAAAAGTTGAACAAGTAAATGGTTGAAACAGGGCAGAGCAGTAGGATCGAATTTTTTTTCGAAGGATTCTATTGACCGAAGTTTCTGATGGGATGTATACCTTGAAGATTATATATATATATATATATATATATATATATATATTATATATATATATATATATATATATTATATATATATATATATATATATATATATATATATATATATATATATATATATACATATATATGGAATGAGAACTACCTTGACGGGCCATTTGGGCCACCGAGGTGTTAACGGTCATTTATGCTCCAATGAACTTGATATTTTTTCAACGGGGTTTTAATTTATGTTTTGTTAATCTAAGTAGTTTGTTTGTATTATGACGACAGATCATCCTTATTCCCCTAATTTGTCATATTCCAAGAACTTGAACTCCTGAAGCCTCTTTTTTTCAAATCGGCGAAATGACACAACCACAATAATATGTTCTTGGTTTTTTTTACTTAACTTTTTGTTCATTTTGCTGGTTATTTAATTTATTTATTATTTTACAGATGCTACTAATCTTTGTCTATATAATATATATATATATATATATGTATTATATATATATATATATATAATATACTATATAATATATATATATTATATAATATATATATATATATATAATATAAAATTATAATATATAAATTATAATAATTATTATATATATATTATATATAATATATATATATATATATATATATACTACTAATTAATATATATCATATAATATATATATATATTATAACTATATATTTAAATATATATATATATATATAATATTATATATATTATATAAATATATTATATATATAATATATTATATATATTAAATATAATATATTATATATATATATATTTATATATATATATAATATAATATATATAATATATATATTATATATATATAAAATATATATATTATATTATACATCGTTTTAAATTGCACTACTATTTTTGAACGTGCCTAGTCATATAATATATATATATATATATATAGTATATATAATATAATATATAAAATATATATATATATATTTATAATATAGTATATATATATATAAATAATATATATTATATATTATTTATAATATAATATATATATATATACGGTATATATATATATATATATAATATATATATATATATATATACTAATATATATATATATATATATAATATATATATATATATTATATATATATATATACATATACATTATATATTATATATATGGCAAGGAAATTGCATACATATTTGATTGGCTAGAATTCTTTTGGTGGGGGGAGTTTAATACACACATGTGCATTAACCTTCACTCTGCTTTTTTTAGGATCGAATACTTTCTCATTCTGTTGAACCACCTGATTAAAATTTCTTTATTCTTTTGTATTATAAAAGTGTTGTAAAAACTCTTCCATTCTATTCGAAAACAAAACAAAAAGAACGTTTTGGTCCTATCTAGGACTTAATGTTATTTTAAATGTAGCGTACGTGTCTGCTATATGTAGTCTATTAATGTAGTCTATTAATTTGTAGCTCATAACATCCACGTTACTCACTTCCTACCACCAGATACTACTATGTCACTGATATTTTGACCACAAAGTGGTAATAAAGAATAATTAAAACAGCCAACAAAGACCAAAAACCACGTCTATTATTC
>JABUQX010065830.1:30000-32483 GCA_015478945.1 Trachelipus rathkii | reverse complement strand
AACACCAGTTCCCCGTGTAAGACTTTGCTTCAAATCTCCATTGCAGATTGTGTAAACTAGTATATATATTGGAGCAGAGCAGCAGCATATATAAAGATATTGTTGACATAAATAGATTTTCCAGTTTAGGCTTTGTTAGTTTAGGTTGGTTATATATATATATATAAAGTATGGATATATATATATATATATATATATATATATATATATATATATATATATATATATATATATATATATATATATATACATTTGTAATTTTTTGGTTAGAAATTTGTTTTCATGAGTTATCAATAGAAGACAAATTTTAAAAATTTTGGAAGAAAACGGGATTGTGATTCGTGCGTTGAAAGTGACTCTGTTTGTGAACAATATATTTTGTAATTTGTTTTGTGAACAACAAATATAACAATGGCATCTTCTAATGACGAGTTTATGGAGAAGTGTAAATCCATGGGTTTTTCAGCTAAGGAAATCGCTGCTGCATTAAGAGATAAGATGGCTCAAGAAGACGCGCGCGATCAACGAAAGATAGCTGCTGATTTGGAGGAGAAGAAGATTGCCGCAGCTTTAGAGGAGAAGAAGTTAGCGCTTGAGGCAGAAGAGCGAAGGGAGAAAGCTAAGCTTGAAGCTGAAAGGGAGAAAGCTAAGCTTGAGGCTGAAGCGGGAGTAGAGAAAGCCAAGATTGAAGCTGAAGCGCAAAGAGTTAAGTTAGAGGCGGAAAAAGATGCAAGAGATGCAGAAGAAAGAATGCTTCAGATGAAGCTTGATGCTGAAGAAAAACAGCGGCAACATGACGCAGTGATAGCATCACAGAATGCTCAGAGCAGCCATAATGCTTCCCATGCTAATAAGTATCCGAAGTTGAAGCTTCCTTTCTTCGACGAGAAGAAAACCGATATTGAAGAATATCTATTAATGTTTGAGAAGCAAGCAGAGGCGAATGATATCCCTATGGAAAAGCGAGCGACAATTTTAGGAGGTTTCCTAACAAGCAAAGCTGTCAGTGTATATAATAAGATGACTGTTGAAGAATTAAAGAGCTACGAAGGTTTGAAAAGTGCTTTATTGGAGAGGTACGGGCTCACGGAAAGTGGGTACTGTACAAAGTATAAAACTATAACTCCTACGGAAGATGATAATCCTAGAGTTTATTTACAGAGAATTATAGAAGCTCTTAATAAATGGTTAACAGCAGCGAATGTAACACTGACACCTGATGATATTATCGAATTTTTCTCGGTGGACAAGTATTTGAATACGGTTCCAAAGGAACTCGCAACCTACTTAAGGGAGTCGAAAAAGAAAGCACCAGAGGAGATAATAACTTGTTCTGAAGCATGGAAGCGCATCGTCTGAGATTCACAGCTAATAGTCACACACGAAATCACAATCACGTTGAAAAAGGCACACATAATAATAATAATTATAGATCAAAAGGCAATGGTTACTCCACAAGCGGTAATCAGAAAGGTAGCAATCAACATGCACCGCGAGCAACTAATAATGAAAGCAGGATCGGAGGTGGGAGCGGCGACAGACAGAACTACCATCGCAGTAGTAGTGAGCCGAGAGAGGCGCCCACATGCTTTAGGTGTCAAAGGAGAGGGCATCTCGCAAGAGACTGTCGAGCCCCTCCTTATTTCAACAATAGTAGTAGGGGACAGAATAACTCAGGGAGACAAAAAGAAGAAACAAAGAGCACGGGAGCGTCCGGAGTCTCTGATAACGGCAGTGAAGCCCTGAACTACTCAGGTGAAGAGCCGAAGCTCCTGGATGAGTTAGTGAAGGAAGGTGGAAAATGACGAAACGTCACACCTACCTGTAACGTATGGGACGGTGAATGGCTTTAAAGTCAAAACCCTCCGAGATACCGGGTGTAATGTAGTGGTTGTGCGGGAGAAGTTTGTGCCGAAAAGGTGTTATGTTGGAAACAACATGAAGATACGTTTGTTGGACGGTACAGTGATCGAAGCTCCACTTGCAAATATTGATGTGGATACCCCTTATTATGTAGGGAGAACAACCGCGGCAGTATTGCCGGAGGTTGTGTATGATTTGGTAATCGGGAATGTCAAAGGAGCATTGCCCTTAAGTCAGCCTAATCTCGCTTGGGAGTCGACCGTGTGTCGAGGGCCTCGTAATGTAGAGGTCGCGCATAACATTAGTAGTATGCTGGTCCCCATCGCTGAGAGTGCTGAAGAAGGTTCACAAGAAGAACCTAACCTAACCAATCATAAATTTGGAATGGCAAGTTGGGAGATGAGTGAGTCTTACAGAGGGAAACTGTCAGTGCCACAATCGTTTGACATCTGTAATAAAGATGTCGCGCCAACCATGGAACCATCACTAAGTGTGATGACTGGGTGCAAATGTTCACCTGAAAATGAGAACGTTACAGGAAAAGATGAAGTTAAAACCCCTAAAGATCTATTAATGGATGTTGAAGAAGACACGAGAATGATAGATGTTCAAGAAACATC
>JABUQX010065829.1:0-17007 GCA_015478945.1 Trachelipus rathkii | reverse complement strand
AGAGAGAGAGATCTTTATAGTTTCTTTTCTCGTGATCCTTCTTAAAAGGATCACATTATGTTATTTCTAACAACTTCTAGGAAGATGAGGGCTCTGAAGCACCTTCAGAAATCTTCTCAAAACGCCCAGTTGCTAACGTCTATATAGGGGCGTTGTTCTGGCAGTTATACGAGAGTTTAATAATAAATGGGGATTGTTCCAGAACATATTGGCTCTGCATTGATAAGTATAAGTCAGGAATTGGGGAATGTTACTCTGCCCTATCTGCACTGAAGCCTATGAAATTTCCAGCGTCGGAGCTGTTGTATCATCTTCTTCATACTATTGCTATTACAATTTACATGGCTCTATCGAATTTTCCAATCATGTACTTCCATCTTTGAGGAGAGTTCTTGTTACTCGTATTTCAGACACTCTCATCATTTCCTCCGTCGCCTTTATGACCAGGATAACTGTATGTTCAATCTTCAAGGCAGTTAAGGGCATAGCTCTATATTTATCTCTTTTAAAGCTTCCTGCGTAGACAGATTTACGAACAGTTTCAAGGCAGCATATGCGGGACAGGTGCAGGCTTGTAATTATGGCCTTGGTTTCGCAATGTTTTTTCCAAAAACGCTGGTGGAGATTTGGGTATAGTATTGTTTACTGTTGTGCCCACTGGGGATATATATATGTTTATGAGTATTTGGTTTATGTGTAATGTGATGTGTAGTTTATATTATGATATAGTTAGTATATATATAGTAAATTTGTGTTTAGTATAGGGTAGTATTGTGAAGTATTGTAGATAAGATATGATATTAAAATTATATATTTTTAGTGATATTGTATTATTTTATTTATATATATATTATATAATATGGTAAGTAGAATATTCTATGGCTAACTAATTGAATTAAAAGTATGTAATCCTCGCTATATATTAGTTGCATATATTTTTTTTGTTTATATTGCAACTTTAGTTCTGCTTTGTCTACTCTGCTGACGATAGTTGAATGTGTATATATATATATTATATAGTTTATATATATAGTTATTATATATTGATATATTATAGTATTATAATAGTTTCAACATGGCAGTGTCAAGAACCCCTTTGAATAATCCTTATTCGTGTAAACAGATAATATATAGTATAGGGTATTACCTAGTCTGGGGATATATCATTTAACTCTTTAAAATCTTCCACAGTACAACAAATTTTACCCCATAATTAATATGTTTCTTAATAAAACTATTTTAATAGATTTAAAGGTTAAATGAAGAAGATTTTAAAATCAAGTAAGGAGGTTTTGAAATGGAAATTGTGGATTAGTGTTTTTTTGCTTTGGTTGCACTTATTGTATATATCGTCGTTCCCGTTTTCAATGCGCATCTATTTTTATATGAATAATTATTTTTATCTTCTGATATTCTAATAATATTTACATAAAATTATTTTAAGTGCTAAAATATTTTAACTAGTTTAGCTTGTTTGCCATTTTTATACGATACGGTGCTTTAAAACGGAGGTTTTGTAAGTCTGCGTGAGTGGTTATTCATGGTGATTGTCTTATAAAGGTTATTATCTGTCAATTGCTTCTTGCAATGACTGGTAGCGAGTATTATATTACGTGATGAGTATAATAATATATATATGTGATAGAGTATAATATTAGTAACTATTAGTATTATATATATATATATGTATATATATAATGATTTAATATTATTATTGAGATATGGTGGCAATACTAGCACTTATGATAGTATATATATTTATATAGGCATTAATATATAGTAAATATATTAATTATAATTGTGATTATAATTGTGATATATATACTTAGTATAAAGATATATGATGTATTGTGTTTATATTATATAAGGTGTAGTGTAATGAGTGTAAGTAGTTTATATGAGTATCATATTATATATAGATAATAAGTATTATGATTTATATTAGTATATATATATAATTGTATATTTTATATAGGTATTATATATATATGTTATATATAATAGTTTATATACATTGTATTTAAATTTCTATGATATATATATTTTATTAGTATATTATAGTATATATATATTTTATAGTAACTTAGGTATATGATTAGTTTAGATATATACTAATGGTGAATATATTGGAGTATATATGTATTAATATTTGATTGGTTTATATATATAATAATTATAGATATTAATAATATATTTATTTTATATATAGTGTATATATAGTATATTGTGTATACGTATAAGTGTAGTGTATTATTTTAGTAGTATATAGTATATATATAGTATATTATATATTATATACTATATATTATAAAATTATAATTAGTATATATATATTAGTATATAGTACGTAATATTTATTAGTGTTTATATATATTTATTATATATATAGTTATATATATATGATATATATTAGTATACGTTATATTATAAGTTATATATATATATATATGTATTAGTATCTATAAGTAGTATTATTATATGTTAGGATATCGTATATATCTTATATATATTATATATTATTATGAATATTATATATATATATATATATATGAGTTATATATTATATATATGATATTATAGTATATAATATATGATATTATATGTTATGATATATATATATAATTATTATATATATTCTATATATATATATATATAGTATATATTATAATATTTATGTATTATCATATATATATATTTATATTTTCTATATATATATTATTATATATATATATAATTATATTATAAATATATAGTTAAAAAAGTTCACACTGTTCAGGGCCTAGCCTATTCCAAGGGAGGGTGAAACCTTCTAGGTAATTTCTACTAGGATCGACTAGTAATTCGCCCGCGACCGTTCCTATGTTGCCATATTTTGATAAATTATATATATATATTTATATATATATTTATTTATATATATATTAATTTATATATATATATAGTATATATATATATATATATATAACGTTATTATATATATTATATATATATATATATATATTATATTATATTTCTATATATTATTATTATATATATAATTAATATATTTATATTAGTGAATTATATATATATTAATATAGTATATATATATATTATTATATATTATATATATTATCTATATATATTAGTATATATTAATATAAGTATATATATATTTCCCGTTTCATATATATATATATATTATATATATTATATTTAATAGATATATATATTATAATATATTAATATATATATAGTATAGTTATTATTATATTTTTATATATGTAGCCATATATACTACACGAAGGGATATATATTAATAGTTATATATTATATATATATTATATAATATATTATATATTATATATATATATATATATATATATTATATATATATTATGATACTTTATATATATGACCAAAAAATGTATATATGTATATTTATATATATGTATTATGATACTATATATATATATATTAGTATATATATATATTATAGTATATGATATAATAGGAAATAAGTTATAGTTATATATATTATATATATATATATATAGTATAGTATTTTATATCAGTATATTTATATTATATTATAGTATATAATATATTTATTATAATAGGTGATGAAATTATATAGTAGATATATATATTATATTTGTATTTTATGAATTATATATTTATATTTATATTATATATATATATATATATATATATATATATAGATTATGATATTTATAGTATAATATGATTATATTATGATTATAGATATATATATATAGGTTATATATATTATATATATATGATAAATAACGTATTCATATATATATATATATAGTAGGTAGCTATATATTAAGTATATATATATTGTATATAGTATATTTATAGTATATATATATTATATATCTATCATATATATAATTATTATATATATATATATAGTATATTTATATATATATATTATTATATATATATATATATATTAATTTAGTATGTATATATTATGTATGTATATATAGTAATAGTTTTACATTATGTAGTATTATTATATATATACTATCTATATATCTAGTATCTATATATTTATATATAGCTATATTTATATTATATTGATATATATACATATATATATATATATATTAGTATATATATGATATATATATGTACAGATAATTAAGGGGTTGGAGGATTAAAACTCTAGAATTTAAATTTTTTTAGTTCCACAACCTAAACTTCCACACTCAGCCACACTGTATTGTGTAGTTAAAATAATATATAATAGTAATAATCAGTATTTATATTTTAAAAAATTTTGACGATTACATTATATAATTAATAATAAAATAATATAATGCTTCAATATAATAAATAATAATAAAAATCAATGTCAGGCATTATTTGCTTTTAACGGGTTAATTGTTTTTGTTTGCTTTTTCTAGCCCTCGATGATGTTTTCCTTTCTAAGAAGAGAATTTTTTTTAAGTATTAGTGCTGGAGATATAAAGTAAAACTATTGATTTAATAAAGGTACCAAGCTTTCGTCCGTACATTTCGGGCATTTTCAAGGAATGTTGTTTTTTTTATTTATTTTTAACATTTTGGCATGTATAAGGAAAAGTTTTTAAACTATTACAAGGGTAATAAAATTAAAATTAATTATTTTAAAAGTTGAAACAAAGATAACCTACGTTGACTTTTGTTATTAAAAGTTTTAAAAAATTTTGCATTTCAATTAATATTTTGTTTAATTACTGGTTTTATGTTTTCCTTGAAGAGCATGAATTTCCCGAGGCGGCATTTTATCAAATCGTTGTCTTTTCTTGTTATGATGGAAAGGCCTCTTTGATGCTGTTATCGGGATTTTTTTGTGGTGTTCTTCTTTTATATGTTGAAATATTTTACTCGGTTATACTTATGCTGCGACATTCTCATGTTGAGATTGAATTCGTTTGTGTATGCCAATTATAAGCGGGTTTAGCATCCATGTTCAGAACATGTGAAATGATCGTACACAACGTAAGCTCTCGATCAGTCGAAAGTGTTCCGAGTAGAGAAGCACGAGCTAAGTTTGTTCAAAGGCTTATTAAGTACGAGTCTTGACATGCTTTTACGCGTCTGTGTTGCTTTTAATATGTGTTTTTTAGAATTAAATTTAGATTTGTGTGTTTGCTTCCTCTTTTTTGCTGACTAATATTTTCAAGGTTTGTAAAATATACTAAGGAGTTTTTCTTTTTCCGTTTATTGATAGTATTAGCGATAAATTTTTAAAGTGTGCTTTACAGTTTTTTCTCTATAATATATAGGGGGAAGATATTTATTCTTATTCTTTTGTT
Organism: Trachelipus rathkii; assembly: GCA_015478945.1. NCBI lineage: Eukaryota > Metazoa > Arthropoda > Malacostraca > Isopoda > Trachelipodidae > Trachelipus > Trachelipus rathkii. The sequence continues at coordinate 11,698 of JABUQX010065829.1, read as the reverse complement.
ATTCTTTTAATATGTTCTCTATCAAAAAGGGTTCAATCAGAAGATATCTTAAACGCTGCGGGTGGAACTAAGTTTTATGGTAAGGGAATTTGTGTAGTTTAGGGGAGTGAAGGAGTCAATATTCCTTTTTCTGTAGATTTAACGTAGACCTTCTACCAATTTTTAATTATGCCACTTTAGATTTTAAATGTTTTATGTTAAAAATTATATAGGTTTTTCTTTGCCCTTCAAAAGTAAATTTCAAACCACTGAGATCCTCTATTTTTGGATTTGAACGTCTTGAACGTGTTCTGGGTGTTAAATATTACAAGAAGGTGTTTGCGTTCTACGGTATCGAATGTAAGAGAGATGATGGATTGCGAAACGGAGGCATTTGTCAGTTTAAAAAGGTTTTGTTTCTACGATGAAAATGATCGAAATCTGGCGAACAGTTTTGGGTTCTTACAAAGGGAGTCTATTGAAACAGGCATTATTTTGAATATATGTATTTGCATTGAAGCTGGAGAAGGTGGTTTTTCGTAGGGGTGAAGGTATCATACGTTAGTAATTTCGTGAAGAATGTTTCGATCTGATGGATGGCGGGTGGTTTTTGGTAGTGTTCATATGAAGATGAAGTTTTTTTCTAATTTATGTTAAAGCTATTTCAGATACAGGAACATTCGTGAAAAGACTTTTAACATAAAAGATATGATTTTTGTTAATCATCTTTAGAATTAATGCTGCTTAGTTTTTCCCAAAAATGTATCTGTTGGATTTAACTAGAAATTTATTCGTTAAGATTTTTCTAATATATTTCAGGGGCTTGAAAAAGCAACAAAATCGGTATATATTTAAATAGATAATAATAATAATAATAACTTAGTAATACATAATAGTGATGTAATAATATTAATAGTATATAGATAATATATATAATAATAATAATAATAATGATAATAATAATCATACTATAATGAATAATTAATATTAATATAAATAATAATATACTATGAAGAACAAAATAAAGAATAGATAATCAATGAAGAATAATGAATGAAGATTATTATTAATGATAATATAATATAATTTATGAAGTACTAAATTAAGAAATAATGAACAATAATAAAGTATTATAATAATAATATTATTGGCATAATAATAATATAATAATAATAATAATTAATGATACTAATAATAATAATAGTTATAATAATACATATATATGAATATATAAATATAATATCGTAATAATATAAAATAATAATAATAATAATTAATATAGTAATAATAGATATATTAAAATAATTAAAAAAGTTACAAAATGTTTAATATATTAAATATCGTAATAACATAATCAAAATCAAATTGCAATTTGGTAGAAGAGATATAGATATGAATAATAATAATAATATTAATAGGATGATATAATATGAAATAATAATATATATATAATAATAATAATATAATTAATCATAATATAATAATCTATAATAATATAATAGATATAAATAATAGATGAGATTTTGGTGATAGTAATAAATAATAATTATAATTAATAGATTTAATGTTTTTAATAAGTAATTAGGATAATAATAATTAATATAATAAGTAATAATAATAGGTATATAATATAATGAATAAATAATAATATAATAATAAGTAATAATAAAATATGCACAAGAATTAGTGTAATCTGAAACAAATATAATATTCACAATAGTATATAATTTGAAGCTATTTATAAGTGGTTTTTGACTCAGGGGGGATTCCGAGAGACTAACGATATGTATCGTTATTGATGTTAATAATTTTTAGGGGGGTATAAACTTCAGAGGGTTTTAACCTGAAAACCTAAACTGGAACCTCACATAGACTTAACTAATCTAATCGTAACCGTAGGATCGGGGTTTCTATTGACAGAGATTGTAAACCAGGAAGTTGAACATAAACCTAGCTATTGAACGGAGTCAAGCTCCACTTATAAGTGTCTAGATTTTGGATATAGTTACACAAAACTAAAGTTGGCAATGGGAGAGAACGGAGAATTAGAGTTTGACGTTATTGGGTTTGTAATTAAGCTAAGTAGGTTGGTTGTAACATGTAATTAATATATTAATATGTAGGAACTAAAAGGACGTGGGGTGGCTCGTAGTATAATTTTGTCTAAAATAGACGGTATTGGTTTAGAGACGATATTGTAGTGAAAACCGCTATTTTCAAAAATTCTGAATTTTTTCCATAATTTGAAGTATGTAAAGACGGAATAAGTTTTTTTGGAAAATGTGTATAGTTTTTGAATCATAGTGAACTACTGTTAATGCTTGTATTTTTAAATTGCTGGAACTTGTCAATGACTGGGTGCCTAGTGGGTGTGTGGTGTGTGTGTGTGTGTGTGTGTGTGTTTGGTGTGTTGTGGTGTGGTGTGTGTGTGTGTGGTGTGGTGTGTGTGGTGTGTGTGTGTGTAGGTGTGGTGTGATGTGTGTGATTTTTCATTGTTGACCGTGAAAGTGTTTGTGAGGAGTTATTTTGTCTGATAATTTCGAATTCAGGAAAAGGAAGGTTGTTTGCTGCATTCAACGTCTATTGCAAAATTTATGTTTGGGTGGAGACTTCAGAAAATAAAAAAGGTAGGGCTTTCAGTTTCTCTCTAGAAATATAATTGTTCTTGTGATTCACAAGGCGCGTATGGTATTCTCCAGATCGGCGACTCAGGACTCGTGCATGCGAGGGCGCATAGAGGGAAGTCGCAAAACTTTTGCCATCTTTGTCATACCAAACGCTTCAAAATCTCAAGTCAATACAAATGAACACTTCTGTATTGGTTCACCAGAACCAACAGTTTAGATGTAAACATTTTAGAAACATTGTACACTAAATAATTTCAGCAAATCTTAAACTCATATGTCTTATTCACACCTCCTTACTGAATTGTTTAAATTTATTTACCTACATATTAATATAATAAATACATTTTACAACCAACTAACTTAGCTTCATAATGTGCAACCAACCTAACATTAAATACTAATTCCTATTTCATTTTTCGAGTATACTTTATTCAAACAGGTTTTGGCCTAAAAAAGTAAGTTTTCTTGCTGTGTACTATATCGAAAATTATACTAGCTGTTGTTATGTTTTTCTTTTCTTGGCACAACACATTTTCTCGATGTCAGCGAATAGGTTATATATTGACTTATTTATTATTAATGTATATTATTATTATGTATTATTTATTATTATTATTTATTATTATTATTTTTTATTTATTATTATTGATTATTTTATTTATTATTTGATTATTATTATTATTTTATTATTATTATTTTTTTTTATTATTATTATTATTTATAATTTTTGATTCTTATTATTGATTATTATTATTATTTTATATTATTCATTATTATTTATTATTTTATTATTATTCTGCCCTTTGTTGATTTGGAATTGCAGGTCTTTAGATGGTTATCCAAAATTGCGTTTGTCAAATTCGGAAAATTAATTGAAATAGTTTACCACTCCTGGGAATAATCGAAAACGTTTTTAATGAGAGACGAAATATTTCACTGTTTCGTAAGTTACAATTTTTAATCTAAGCAGTGGTGCAAAAAATTTTGGATACTGTTCCATCACTTAAGGATATTCTTGAAGAACCCAAACTTGAATTTAAAGAAGATACTCTCAGCGACATTTTAGATCATTTTCGTAGTTTATTTGATTTTATAAATCAGGATTTTCTATATGTAGTAATTATTATTGTTTTGTATCTCTAGCCTATTATTTATCTTATATTAAGTTATAAAGTTCTGTAGAGATAAATCAAAATCTAATTATCACAAATATATATATTATATATATATTATATATATATATTATATATATTTGATATATTGTATAGTATATTATATAGTATATATATTTAGAAAATTTAATATTTTTAGTTTTTCCTTCTTTTCATCTACATTTTTCTCCCCAAGACTGGGGGTAAGATGCGTACATGCATCGGAAAAGAAAAGCAGTAGAAGAATAGGACAAGTCTAAAAGGAAAGCCCAAGATTACCACCCCATTTATCCATTAGGTTAGAACTCGTCGAGGTCAAATAGATATATTATATACTATATATATATTATATTATATATTATATTATATATTTATATATATATATCATATTATATATTATATATTATTTATATATATAGTATATTTATTATTATATATATATTACCACGAATACTTATATTATTTTACTTTAAACTATGATTATAAAACTGTGTTTTCCTTTGATATTTTTAAACCAATTATCACCGAAAATTGGAGAAACATTAATAATTTGAATCTCTCTTATAGATTTAAAATAGTCAAAATATGTGCCTTTCATATTTTTAATTAATATATAGATGTTCAATATTTCCAATAATAACATTTGTTATATTTTGATAATAAATCATTCTCTTTAACACCTGTGGAAGGAGGGTAGTCTTAAAGTAGTCAGTTAGCAAAGGGAAAATGAAGGTTGAGGAGCGGTTTAGATAAATAAAAAAAATTAGAATCAATGACGTGATAAAAAAAATTGATAACACACAATATTAATTAGAATCTAGACAGTATATAATGTATATATATATATAATATATATTATATATATTATATATATATATATATTATATTTATATATATTACTTAATATATATTATATATATATATACATAACAGCATATATATATTAAGTATTTTATATATATAATATATCATATATATTATATATATATATATATTATATATATATATTATATACATACACTATATATATATATATATTATATTATATGTTCTATTATATATAATTATTATATTATATATAATAATATTACTTTATATTATATATATATATATAATATATAGTATATCATATATATATGATATAATATATATTTATATTATTATAATACATATATATATATATATATATATTATATATATTATAATGTATATATATATATATATATATTATATATATATATAATATATTATCATATTTAATTAAATTTAATAATTAATATATATATATGTATATCAGGGTTGGGTTCAAGTACAGTTTTCCGTTACAAGTGGGTTTTTTTTGGGGGGGCTTTTTTTGGTTTATTTGTGCTTTTTTTGGTTTTGTTGGGCTTTTTAGGGGTATTTAAAAAGTTCAAATTTTTTAGGAAATATAAAAGGATGCTAAATAAGTTTGGAATTATTTCTTTGCAATGTCATTTCTGAATTATTTGACAAATAAATTTAATTAATGGTTAAATTTTCAGAATTAAACAATATATTTTGGCAACAGAGATTGTCCATGTTCACTGGATTCTGACTGTACTTTGCCTAGTTGGGGGTTGAAACTTGTAGAAGGTAAATGGGTATTGCTATTGTTACTAGTTTTGGATAGTAATGCGCTGACAGGACCATCTTGAAGGATAAAGTAATTGAGTAACATATTATCTTCTTATTACTAATTAGATAATATATTATGTAATAGCACTAATGTCTTTCTCTTCAGTTCCTACAATTCTTTTCTAAATGACTTTTATGTTATATATATTATATATTATAGTATATATATATATAATTATATATAATGTATGATATTTAAATATAGTATATATTATAATAATATATATATATTATATATTATTATGTATTTATATATATTTATACTTTATTATAGTAATATATATATATATATATTTTATATATATATTATATATAATATATTATATATATATATATATGTATATTACTATTATATTATATAATATATATATGTATATATATACGTATATTAAGTATATATATTATTATATAATTATATCTGCGTATATATATATTAGTATAATATATATTATATCAATTTATATATATACTATATATATTATATATATATAGTATTATAATATATTATATCTTATTATTATATACTATATTTATCATATATATATATATATATATTATATATATATATATATATATATATTATTATTATATATATATATCTATATATATATAATATTATTTAATTATATATATTATATATATATTATTATTATATATGTATATATATAGTATATTATATATGTTATTATATATTATATATTATATAAATATTATATATGATTATATATATATTATATATATGTCGTTATTTTGATTCTTCATAGGAAATTTGAAAAGTATATTAGAAATGTTTTCCCATCTCGCGAATAGTATTTGTGCAAGTTTTAATAAAATAATTTTTGGTTTAGAATGTTTAAAATGAAGCTTATTTGGATAAAAAAAAGCTAAATTCATCGCAGCTATTGTCGAAGTCAAATATTTGTGGCCTGGCTTCTTATGAGCGAAAGGTCTATAGGCATTTTTGACCTTCAAGTTATTGATTGTATTATGTTGCATATGTCTGAATTGAGGGATGTTTAGGACAAGGAATGGCCATCATACAGGACGAATACATATCGTCTGGGTCGTTCATGTATGGGTCTTTATTGTTGGAATCAGTTTTGTGTACTAGTCATAGGGAGTATGAATTCCCATGCAAATTATGGAGGGAGAGCTGAGATCCGAGGCTAATCCTCTTGCGAACTTAAAAAGGTTTGTGCTATAGCATCTGCTTGTAAGTATATTCTTCATTAAGTAATATTTATCTTTTGGTCTAGGACTTCTATTATTAACTTTTAACATTTTGTTAATCTCCTTGAAAAACATAATGAAAATGAGTCTGAACTTTGGCTGGCAAAAAATTTCCTGAAATACTTTAATGGACTGAATGACAAAAAAGGTAAAAATTTTAAAATGTTCTTCTGCCAGCAATACGTTGAAGGAAAGTTTTTTGGTTGTCATTCTAAGAAATATTGAATGATCATGGATATTAAAAGTCGAAAAAATGTGTACTGATAAAGAAATGTGTACCAGTATGGTTTTGCAGTTTTTGGCAACTTATTCATGGCTGCTGTTCTGGATATAAAAAAAAAAAAAAAAAAAAAAAAAAATTGAAGAATTTTCTTCTCTACTTTTGGTTTTGTTTGGTCATAGATTCGAAATAGACTTGGGGTCAGAAAAGCTCAAAAACTAGCAAGGATATTAATAAATAAGACAGTTGTGTAGCAAGCAGATCTAAATCCGATTGATTTCCAAGCGTGTTAAATGTCACTGACTTAATTTAACAATGTTCACAATTTAGTTTTATTATGAAAATTAAATATTTAGTAAATTTATAACCAAGAGGAAGATTTTTACTTTTCTATTCAGTGAAGTTTTATTTAGTAATTTCATAATGGAATCTAGTTATTATCTTCTAGTCAATAAAATTTAAAGATACATTCATACATTCATTTGTACTTTGTATTAAATTTTAAAAATTATTATTTTTTCATTCTCATGTTATTTAAATATTTAAAAGGTATATTCAGTGAAAATCATGAATAAATGTAACTAGGCTCATTAATAATAATAAAAACATAAATATAGTTGTTATATATAGCATATATTAGTAATTTTTAAAACAATGTGATCTTTCAAATTGTTTGAAAATAATTTAGAATTAAAAAAAAACTGAAAAACAAAACATGAGTAAGTTGGTGATTAGGGTTGTATTAGAAGGATTTTATTTTGGTTTTTTTTAGGTGTTTTTTTTATGTTTGACGAACTTAAAGGAGTATATATATCATTATTATATATATATAATTTATATATATATATATACTATATTTTCATGATTATATATATCTTATATTTATAGTATAGTATATATATTATATATATATTATATATATACTATAGTATTAATATATATATATAATATTATATTATATATATATTATATATTCTTATATTATATATTATATATATATTATTTATTATATATCATTATATATATTATTATATATATATTATTATTATATTATTATATTTATATATTTATATATATTAATATATATATTATATAATATTATTTATAATATATTATATATAAATATATTATATATATATATATATAATTATATATATATATATTATATATTATATATATATATATATATATATATATCTTATATATATATATATATGTATATATTCTATATATATATATATTAATATATATATATATATATATATATATAATTATATATATATAGAATTATATATATATATATATGTATATATAATATAGTAGTATATATATATTATATTATATATATATAATAAGATTTATATATAGATATATATATGCAAAGCATTTAACAATAAAAATTTCATATCTTTCGGGTGAAGGATTATCCTCCTGCAGTGGAATTAATTGATAGAAAAAATTATATAAAAACAAAAACTTTTTAAAATATAAAATATTTAAAATAAACTAAACTCAAGCAATTTTCACTTTCATATTTATCAAGAAAATATACAAACTAATAAATTGACAAAGCTACGACAATGGTGAGACTAAGTGATTGGGAATTTTTATTTATATTAACATTGTGGCAATGAAACCCTGGTAGCTAATTATTGAATGAGTATAATAAATATAATAATAATAATAATAATAAATTTAATAATAATATAATATAATAATCAATAATAATAATAATATAATAATAATATAATATACTAATAATATAATAATAATATAAAATATAATTAATAATAATATTATAATGAATATATAATAATACATAATAAAATATTAGATAATTAATAATATTGTTAAAATTAAAAATTTTTAATTAAAAGTAAAATTGTCAATTGATAATAATTAAATAATAATAATATAATAATATAATAATAATATAATAATATAAATAATAATAATAATAATATAATAATAATAATATAATAATAAATACATAATCATAATATTAATAATAATATATGTATATAATATAATTATTATTAATAATAATAATAATATAAAATAGATAAAATTAAATATGCTAACCATCATATAATAGGTATATAACTTTGCTGAGCTGTGAAATATTAATTATCAACTGATATATTGATAGTTTGGATGAACAATAACTCCAAAACTCATCCATCTTCTTCAGGTTGAAAAGATTTATTAAGCATTGAAATGTTTTTAGAAGATATCGTGTGAATCTGTGACATCACAAGTTCTCTTATGACTGAATATTCAGGATTAGATAAGGGCTGGCCTGTATGAAAAGAGAAACTTCTGTGCTATGAAATCCTTATCCTATACTCTAGTGTAGATTCACCTACGTGGCAGGCATTACAATCTACTCTCAAATATTTATAGACGACACAGGATCTAAGCAATGCAGGGAGAATATCTTAAGAGCTGAAGTAACAACCGATGTTATGGGAATTTAACAAATAAATCGAAATAAATATTGAGGAAAGTGTTCCAAATTTTCATCAAGTGACTTGACCAAATCCAAGGGATGGAAGTTTTAAGTAGATTTTTTCTTTTGGGTAAATTGTGCGATGGAGTTTTTGGAAGGAATATATTTGTCGAAAAAAAAATCATTAGAATTATTGGGATGTATTCAACTGTTTTGTTTTTCATCCATAGACGTAATATACAATACCCATTTTTTGCATAGCAGCGTATTTATTACCGTTGCCTCTCTCTCTTCTACTCTCTGCTCTCTCTCTTCTCTCTCTCTCTCTCTCTCTCTCCTCTCTCTCTCTCTCTCTCTCTCTCTCTCTCTCTCTCTCTCTCTCTCTCTCTCTCTCTCTCTCTCTCACTCTCTTCTTTGTTTCGTAATCGATATATTCTGGTAATTTTGATTTGATGATTCCTCTTATTTAATTTCTTTTCCCATCATGATAATAATATTTAAATTTAAAACCATTATTTGTGGTAATTTATATTGATAATTAATTTCTCTTCTGATAATTTTTTCTTTCTTTTTCTTTTATCGTGCAGTTGAACAATACCCTAAAAAAAAATAAGAAAGAAATCCCTTTATAATAGTATAGTTATATTGTATCAATGTTTTTATTACATATTTATTGTTATTTTAAAATTCACGCATTTAGTTTTAAGACTTTTTTTTATTAAAAGAAAAAATTGCCTTAAGTATTTCCATCTAAAAGAAAAAATTGTCACAAGTAGTTCCATCTTTCCTCCCTCTTGAATTTCGTAATGCCAAACAAAAAATTTCTTTTTTAACGTGTTTTGCTTAGATGCTAAATTTGTCATTTTTTATGTTGATTTTAATATAAATTTAGCTTTCAAGTTCTTTTTTTTAATATTAAAAGACGTTTAATTAGTTGAGTTTTTATTAAATATATGACCAAATTAAAGCAAAATTGAATATTTGAAACTTTGTTGAAAGACCTGCAGTTTTGTGATTAGCTTTTAAATCTTAAGAATTTTTTTTCTTTTTTCTTTTTTAATTTTCTATTTGATTACAGTTTCGCAAACTGGGCGGGGTTTTAGTGGTATTATTACATTTGGTGTTTATAAATACTAGATTTAGCTCTAAATCGCTATAAAAACCTAGAGAAAAAACAAATGATTGCTAAAGTTTAATATTTTGTTTAACGTTTTGTTCATAAATTTGAAGATCACTTTTCGGTCGATTGTAAGATTATAAAGAGAGGATAACGCATACAAACGTAACCCTTGTTTAAATTATCAGCTGTGCGGTGAAAATTACTCTGCTTATCATAGGATAAACTGTTTCTCCTCCTTACATTTTTTAGAGAGATACAACTTATGTTCTCATCTATACTGTCTGTTTCCATTATTTTCAGGTATTTTCTTAAATAAGTTATTGGACCATTATTTACCAATTTAAATTTACACAATTAAATTTAACAATTTAAATTTGCATTGTTGGAATGTACTGAACTTTTTTCTACTGTATGGTAATTCAAGGGTTTTCCTAGACAAATCTAAATTTATAGTTAAGTTTAAACAAAATTTTCTTTTAAATATATATATATATATATATATATTATATATCATAATATATATATTTATATATATATATTATTACTATACTATATATTATATACTATATATATTATATATATATATTTATATATACTAGTAATATAATTATTATATATCTATTATATATTATATACTACATAGACCTATATATATTATCTAACACAGTGGTTCTTGACTACTATACCTGACTTATACCAGTACATACTCCCTTAATATACCTATATATATGCTGTGATATATACTATACTATATACTTACTATATATATATATATAATATATACTATACTACCCGTACTACAGCCTACTATATTATACTATACTATATACTCTATATACCCTGCCCACAGACCATTTAACTGTTCTCTATATTAATTCAACCCTACCGCTCACCTCTCATGAACACTATATTCCTACTCCTTCACAGAGAATTCCCCCGATTATGTAAACGTCTTTATATAACCTCCGATATAATAATTTACTCTCCTCGCCTTTACGATCTAATTTGTAAATACAAAAAGGAGAAATATATTTAACGTTATTTTTTTAATTTACTAGGGAGTGTACTCGCAAGCGACAGAGTCTCACGTCTGGCATCTTTAACAAACTAGAATAACGTGACACTTAGTCCAGTCACTAGACTAATAAATAAAGAAATGTCGAATAGAATAATTAATTGTTCTTGTCATGATACTCTATCAAGACACCTAAATACTACCTACTCCTCCACATTTCTGCACCCAAGTTCACAATTTTGGTTTTTTTT
>JABUQX010065828.1:0-12024 GCA_015478945.1 Trachelipus rathkii | reverse complement strand
CAATCGACTTCAAGCAGACTTAAATCGAATGAACCGTCAAAAATGATCTACTGAGCATTTAAAACCTTCTAGGAACCAAAAAGCCCCCTTTGGGGGGCTCCGCCCCCCTTTAGGGAGGGTAAACCTTCCGAAAACGGTCTTCCAGACCTTAAATTCGGTCTCACCGACCTTAAAAACCCTAACTTTGGACGATAGGTGTATGATAAAAAACCAAATGTTGCAAAATGTTGCTTGCAACATTTGCAACATCCGGTTGCAACTTCCGGATGCCGGTTTGGCTGCTAGTTGTGCGCCCTATGCTACTCGAACTGCTGCATCACTCTTCTTATTATATTGTTATTTCAATTTATATTTCTCTTTTGAATTTTTCCGTCACGTACCTTCTTCTTTGAGGAGAATTCCTGCTACTCGAATTTCAGACAGTCTCATCCATTGTCTGTGCAACTCTCTAACCCATGCTTAATTAACTGCTATGCTCAATCTTGCATGTACTCCGCTGATAAAGTCTGGAACACAGTCCATTTATCTATTTTTCCAACTACCTTTGATATGCAGAATTTCAAACGCTGCGCATTGGAGCATGTCAAGCTTTTATTTGGCTCTTGTTTCAAATTTTTTAAAATCCAATAAAAAATTTTAGGGCAGAAAGATTACAGTAACTGCCCTAGTTTCGCTTGGATTTGGGAGAGGGGTTCTACTAGGATGAGGTTCTGTCGGTGGATTAACACGCGGAAGCATGGTGAAAGCTGCAATTGTAGCATAAGATTGCTTTTGTCTTGCAGGATATTTTTCATTGAGCTGGCGTATGGCATCTCTACTGCTTAATTTATGTATGATACATAACTACAAAACCTCCTGTTTAAACGGGTAAGTCGGGCATTTGAAAGGAGAAGTACTGTGGGGTCCTCCACAGTTTTTACAGTGTGGTGTATTTTCACAGGAATGTGAAATAATTCTCCGCAGACTGGGAATATGTTATCCGGTCCCCTACAGTATTTTCGGGGATGATCAAACCGTCGACATTTAAAGTAACGTCTGGGTCGAGGGATAAACGTGCGAACATGCAACTTGTGAGCCCTATTTTCACCTTTGTAGGTGAATGAACGGTATTAAAGGTTAGCAGTAAACGAATATTTTGGGTGTCAGGCGATTCCCGACTAAGGGAAAATATATTAATGTTTGTAACGGAAAATCTTTTCTGCAGGAGATTTCTCATAATGACAGCAGTAACAGTCTACACAAATAACGTTGCCATATAAAACCATGTGTTCGCCTTTTCAATTGTTAGGATAATTAGGGGCTGTAGCTAAGGATGGACAAATAGAACTTGGGGCGCGCACACACTCTTAATCACAGAATATCTAAAGCAACACATACACACTTCCGAGAGAAAACCATGGCGGATGCGCAACCTTGTAATCACCTTAACGCTTTGCAGGACGGTAACATGAAATATTTTTTCCTTACCCTATTTTTAGACGCCCGCCCCCCTTTCAGATAATATCAATTCAAAACTGGAGATTTCGAGGCAGCACAGCCCAGCATCACAATGACAGAGAGCGATTTTGGCATCAGGAGCACTTCCGTGCCCTAAGCCACGATGGTAAAGTCAAGCAATGTAAGCACAATACTTTGAGAGAACCTCACCCCAGGACGAAGATGCTACGAAGACCCTATCTCGGCGAAGGACTCACACCATAGAAACAGGGGTGTTAAGGGCAGGTATATAGCTATCAAGGGCACGAGCCCCATAACCCATTAAGAATTCTAACGTGAGCTATCTCGTGCAATGCTGTTAGACTAAAATATCTATCTATGATTTGAATTCCATCTAGAAGTATTCTGTACATTTTCTCTCCAGATGAATCAGGCTCTCAGAAAATAACTCCTCTCCATGGAATTTTAGCAGCTCGATGACATCATCAGCATCCACCTCCAAATTAAGTATACGTTATGACTTCTATGGCGTTAACTCCTGTGAAATCCTGTTTTTGCAGTAAAGATTATTTTTAAGGATAATGTAGTTAATTTATGTATTTAGCAAAATACAAATGATTTAGAATTCTTTGCAATGTAAGGATTCATAAACAGACTCTTGAGTAAGCAAATTCCAATAGGCTGTATTGGTTTGTATTTCTAAAATAATAGATTAATAATGAATATTATTCAATAGTCTACTTTAATAATCATTTAATATTAATATGTAATAATTTTAATATATAATTGTTTGAAATAATAAAATAAGTTGAATATAATAATAATAAATATAATATAAATAATAATTAATAATAATATAAATAATAATGAATTGTACATAATTAATAAGAATAATGATATATTATTAACTTCAATAATAATTATATATCATAATTTAATATAGATAAAGAAAGCAATAAAAATAATGGAAGGGTTAAGCGCAAGACAATTTTTAACCAAGGGGTTAAAACTTACCTAGTTTAGAATTTTCAAATAGAACGTTGTTGATGGGTGTAGCCCACAAAGATTAACTTGGATTTCGACTCCATGGACAAAATGTTTATATTATTATCTCCTTCGAAATTTTTGATTCTACCACCTTTATTGAAGTAGATAATAATTTGTAATATTATGCATTTTAAATATTCAAACATCATTATAGACGCTGACTGTTTTCAAGAAACTTTATCATCGATAACCGATTTTCAATAACTTGTGATAAAAATATTTATCCATTTAGAAAAAATACAATAACACCTCTTCTAAAACTTCACTATCATCCCCTGAAAAAAGAAATAGAAGTTAATAGCATTTCTTGTAGTTGTAATAAAAGGGATTGCTTTCTATTCATTTCTATTAATTAAAGCTTTTGATATAGATAATATCTAAGCGTAGGCATACGAAATAACAATATGTATAACAAAGTCAGTAAAATATGAAGCTTCTAAGTAATTACTTAAGGACAACTTACCTTTAATGTTGAGTGATCATTTAAATAATTCGCTGGAATTGGATTAAAATGGTATATTCTTACTAGAATTGGAATTTCTTGCTTTCACACTATCAAGGTATTACTGCCTAAATATAAATCGTATAATTTTCATCTTTGAATAATACGCTGGAGGAACAAAATCCAGAATAAAATGTTTGGGCACCTCAGATATGCAAGTTGTTGTTAGTGCTTAGACCAAAAGTCTGAAAAAATTACAAGATTCTATTAGCAAAATAAGGAAATAGAACAAAAAAGCTAAAACAAGTAAAACAGTCCTGAGAATGTTTTGAGGACGTCAGACTTAAATAAACGTACTTGGAATAGACAACATGTAAATTTCAATGACCTCTTTCAAAGAATAATTTAAAAACTTATTTTTTAAAGGTTATATCTGTTCAATTAGAGAAACCCTAGACTATTAAAATTATATCAAACTACCTTTTCGTTTGTTATTCTTATGCAATGTCACTCCAAATCTTCTAAATTTTAGCTAAAAGAGATATTCTTCTTACATTAATGGAATTGTTCACTCACACGGTTTATATAGGAGTAGGCATTTGTATTTTGCCCTAAGAGACTAAGCTGAAGAAATTTAAGTAGTTCTTCATGGATATATAAAAATCTACATATGTTGATGAAAGACTCTTTCACATTTAACACATGATATTAAATATTCTTTCGTATGGATTGGCTTAAAGAGAAACCTTGTTAATTAAGTAAGAGATATATATACAACCATAGATGAAAGAGTGAGAGTTCACTTTTTTATATTTACAACAATTATAGTGTGACAACTTTAGTTTACAATTCTCCATAATTTAAGTAATGAACACTCACGCTTCAATGAAAATAACCCTCCATTGTCGAATATGCGGTAAGTAATAAAATAGTGAATACAAGCTATTCAGTTACGTTCTTATAATTGCGTAGAAATCTAACGTTTTGTGATGTATTTTTAAGACATGTATTGTTTATTAAAAGAAAATAATCCTGGGGACACTGTGCCGAGAAATTTTTTATATATTCTCGATCCCATAATCTAACAACGACCGGATCATGAAAAATCGTTACATTTGTAGTAAAAGTAGAGGCTTGCCAGCGACCACAACTCCTTATATACACTAATTACTGAAAAAACTAATAATTTTTTTGAAAAATAGATAGTTTTTGATAAGTGGAAAAGATTTGTTATTATAGTTAAAATGGGTAGAAAAAATTTCATGAGTTTAATGTACAGCTTACACACTAAACCACAATCGTTTAAAACCAATAAAATTCCACAGTACCATCTGTTCATTATTACTGCCTTATTTTAGTTCACACAGTTAAAGAAATAATATACACGAAAAAATTGTAATAAGAAATGTCATCAGGTGACATTTACAATAAAAAATAGATACCTTTTTGAAATAAAGAAAAACAATCAATAGCCGAAAATCAACTCTAATAAGTATGCTCCTTCGTTGAAAAAACAAACAAACATACACATGTTACTTAAGCACAATCTTAGAATTCTACTTGACCAGAAGACGTGACCATTTACTTCAAGAGGCAATTGATTAGGAAAAGGATTGGGTGTTGATTTGTTGCTCTTGCTGAGCCTTCATTTGGCCATCAATCTAGAGATGAAATGATCCATAATCTTCTACATATTCTTCAGGCATTCTTAGCTATGCCAATATAAACAGCAAAATCCCCGCAAGCTTTTATAGATATCACCTGCAAAACGTCTGTTTTCGAGAATGTATTTTGTCTTTATACAATTATGGAAGTGACATTTTTTAAATTTCAATGATTTTACTGCGAACATAATTTACTTGTCATATTTGCTCTTTGTAATTATTCATTTTTTCACAACACCATATGGTCTATAAGACATTTATTTCCATTATGCAGCATACTACTTTTTTTTCGGAAATGACTTCAAAACTCAAATATACAAAGGAAACTTCGGGACTAATTATCCTGAAGAATATCTTACTTGGAAACGAATTAATATTGTATAATTTGCGGTATGTCCTAAAAATCCGAAGACCAATGATTTCTATCTTAATCAAATTACCGATACATTTTTAGGGGTTTTGAAGATTTTTTAAAAATTGATCAAACAAATTTTTTGGTCATTCGATCTGAATAAACTTTCAAGTCCAATTTGAAATTAAAATCAGGGAGGAAGATGCACCTTTTTTTATTTACATTCAAACAATTATTAATTACATTGTGGTGAAATGCAGTAATTTATGGATATTATCCTGAGACAAATATTGAAACAGATGATTTTTGTAGGGTGGAAATAATAATCTAAAAAATCATTATAAATTCTGAGTAATGAAAAAAAAACGCATAAAAGACATTATAACATTTTGCATGCTATGGTGTAATTAAGTTATCGTTAAATCTTCTACTTCTGCATGTTATGTCAAACAGAACAAATTACTCAACATACATAATCCCTAGCATTTTCGAATCAGAATGCGCTCAAGCCAGCCAATAAAGCAAGTATATATCTAACAAAATTCCTTTATACAAAAAGTGTCACAAGCTACATCAAAGATATCCCGCAGGAAATCTTAACTATGAATTGATGTTATCTACAGGTTCATCAAATGTGTCTTGCGCATATCAAAATAACATCTAATTCGAACTATGTAATAAAGGCGTGGACGAAATTAGCATAAAAATTCTTTATGTCCCAAACATTCTTAATAAAAAACTAAAATCTTATCGATCACAGAATCACTTGAAATAACACGCTAACAACTAAAGCCTTTATCCTTTAGCCCTACTCGCAAACATTACGTGCAATAACCATCGATCGAAATTATGCTTAAACACGGCGTCAGAACTTAATCATTAGGAGAATCTACATCATGTTTAATACAAACTTTCCACGGATGACCGCTCAAACTCAGCAACATGAATCAAATCGTTGATCGAATGATTACATTATATTCGCAACCAATTTCAACAAAGATAGAGTCCCAACTAACTCTTAGCGATATCACCTCGAACATGCATGAAGACGCACATCTCGGAAAAGGTACGCCCGAGTAGCGGTGTAAGGCCAGCTTACCATAATTGGCACAAGCCTCGCAGATAGAGAAAGAAGCACTGAAATGGTTGATAATTAGTTTTAAATCAAACATACAGAGCAATGAATAACGCATACCTTGAAAATTAGTTAGCAATGCGGCAGGTATATGTGTACCCAAAAAACAGACATAAGAAAGGACTAAACTAATAGTAAGTATATATGAAATGAGATACTATTCTAATGAAGAACAAACTAAGAAAAAATCAATAGGAAATAGAACTCACAAGATTTGAAATATAGTCAAAATAACGAAGATTGAAGGTTTCACCTTTCGGTGATAAGTCATCGCTAAATCAAACAAATAAAAAATTATATGTGCGTATCTAAAATCTTGAACCCAATCTAAAGCACTACATACTTGAAGACAGATTCTAAAGATTAAGAAGTATTTAGCATCTTGCGTAGCATATATCTGTTCCATGTACCCATCAACTGGTTAAGGCATGCTAAAATCATATTAAAAGAGTTTGTAGTAAAAACTTTTGAATTCGCTTGGCGAATGATTGAACTTGATTATAAAGAACCTCGGGAATTAATATATTGCAGGAACTCCGTATTTCTAAAATCTTTAAAAAAAGATTACAAATTACGCGAAATTGTATACATATATAGAAGCTTTAAGTTATTATAATGAGAGAAACACTGTAAGGCTCATGAAAAGCAATAATAATAGTAAAACATCTCTTTTTTCTAAATTTGCATAAATATAAAATATTGGTAATGATTGAAAAGTAAATACTCTGACTAGATGTTAATGAAGCTTCATGATCTGATCATGAGTATCTTGTGATTATATACAGAAAAATGTTGATAGAAAAGGATGTTAAGAGTAATAAAATTATATCTAACTTTTGGAGAAGGCTTAGCATTTAATTAATAAAAGAAGTCCTACATTGAATCCGTGATCAATAATGAGGAGATACGAAAAATCTGAATGTGTGATTTATTAATGTGCGAAAAGATCTTTTGGGGAAAGCAGTAAAAGAAGAGTTTTAAATTCATGAATCCGTAAACTGGATGTAGTTTAATAAGTGTAATTTTAACAGGTTTTTATTTTCGATTTTAAGAGTCTATTTGCATACGTTTATAAAATATGACTCAGCAGTGAGAATCTATTGAAAGAACGATAGCTAAATTTTATTGTTAATTAGTGAGTGGTAACCAGCAGTAGTGAAAATGTTTTAGTACGGGCAAACACGCTTCTTTATATATATATATTGAAACATTATAATACAAATTTACGATGAAATCGCATCTTCTTAGGCGGGAAACTGATTATACGCATTTCTATCCGAAATAGATATAAATTTAGTATGTTATAAGTAATTATAAAATAGCATTACCGCTGATACTTTCATCACACATATGATCTCCACGCCATTCATAAGAGTACTTGACCGCTTTGTTTAAAACTCCATGGTTAGTTTGTTTTTGCAAGGAGGACACGTAAAGAATTTTTGAATAGATAGCAAGTATGATTTTTTAAAAATGACCATCATTTGAGTTTCGGTATTAATCATTTTCCTATGTCTTGTAAACTAAATAATGTAATGATGTTAATAGCAATAATTATATTGGATTATGATAAAATACGTAGTATAATAGTTATATATAATTTTTGAATTAACATCACGACTTGAAGAGGGAAAAATGAATTACGTAGCATATATAATAAATGACTCAACATAATTGATAAAAAAATAAATTTTTAAGGAAATTGTATTGGAGCGATTGACTTTCTACCTAAAAAGAACATAGGTAACAGCAAATGGCCTAAAATGATAAGTTAGAATTGTTATCTTCAGTTGATATTGAAGCTAATGAAGATAGTTTGCCTATGGCGGGTAACTAACTGCAACAAATTAATAGAATGTTTTCAATTACTATAAATTAAAAAATGTTAGTAAAAATATACATCCAGGATGGACATTTGAAAACATTTAAGGAAAATATTGTGTATAAAGTAGCATATTTTAGACATTTTATATGTTGTTAAAGAAAACGAAAAAGAAACGAAGAAAGAGAAAAACGTCAGTAGTAAACCCCCCGAATTTAGATTAAAAATGTGTAATCGTATCATAAGAGCTAACATATCGAATTAAAGAATATGTCAGATTTGAAGGGAAAAATCGAGATAAGTAAGAAAGGAAAATTTGTCAAACAAAAGTTATAATGTGTTAATTTTTTTAATTTTTTTTATTTTTTTCTTTTTTTTGATATTATTGTTAGTGTAATAATGGTTTACGAAAAGCAGACGAATAAAGATAGAATGGAAGGAAAAAACTTGAAAATACATGGTAAACATTATAGCGAAATCATTATCCTCCAGTAATTAGAATTAGAAAAGTGTTTGAATGTATAGATCTTGATCATCTCACACACAATAAAAAAGGAATTTAGAAATTTTGTAAAGAAATCAATTCGTCATAAAATTATTAGCGAATTCAAGAATCTAGTATTGATGCGTCAAGTCATAATGTAATCCATTTAAGTGAAACTTATTGGCAGGGTAAGCTTAAGATAAACAGCAATTAAATAAAAAGAATAATACTACGGACAATCAATGTGATTGGATTCCAGATTAATAACAGACCGGTTGCATGATTTCATTCTGACTCCTTAATACTAAGGTTGGTTTGAGTTATAGGAATTTCTGTAGTATAGCAATTAAAGATTATTGTCATTCGGGAATAGATAACGCAAATATGGATTTAGATTGCATATAATTCCCTCAAAGACGAAGTATCAACATATCTTTGTTTTGACAAAGGATTAAACTATTTGCTCATGAAGAACCTACGCCTTCACAATCCCCCTCCCACACAAGACCAATTCCTAGAACCTTTCAGCAGACGCATTGACAGAGTCAATCAAAATGAATATAAGTTTAAACAAGACAACATTGGGAATAGATTCAGAAAATTGCATGATAATAATGCAATCTTTAATTCCTGAATATAGACAAAATTATAGAAAAAGATACTTCGCAGTTTGCTGCATGTAGATAAAGTATTAAAAAAATAAAAATGGTAAATCAAATAATAAGAAGAAGATAAAATTAATATTGAATTCTATGGACCAAGACGAAAAAAGGATTACGAGATTTTTCTTGTAAAGATAATTTATAATAGAAAAAGTAACTTAGTGATAAAAATAAATGTTGCATATAATAGTTAATGTCAAAATTAAAAGTGTGTCAAGTTTCAAAGGATTTAGGTTTATATGAGTCCATGTCTAATATAGCTGTGAGTAAGTACTAAAGATAAAGATACTGCGTTTATGATATGAGCTAACAAGCTCAATAGTAAGAACAGGACTAGCAAAAAAGTCTTAAAAGAAGATAAAACAACAGAAAATGTATATTAAGGAGCTTTTAGGCATAGAATAGTAAATGTTGCAGAAAAAAAAAGAAAATAGAGAAAGCAAAATAGGCGTTTTTCTTAAATAGATCAACCGTAAATTATTGAAAGCGTAAGATTAGTCTAATTAATCAGAGGAAGTTTTTCTCTGGATGTTTTCAAAGTTTTATACTATCTATGAAGAAAAAACTACAAAAATTGTGTTAACGAGTTACACTTATATATAAAAGATTACTAGAGTTAAAGAAAAAATTTGAAGTTAATGTGTAGAGCTAGGACATAAAAATTTCTCAATTGACAAATGTAATTAGTACATTTTATTTTTAATTATATTTCCCCTCTAAGTATTCACGAGATATTAAATTTTCTGTCCTTGTTGTAGATTATAATATTTGATATTGCCCATGTAAGTATTGTTACACTAATTATATGAAGACTGAATAAAACTATAGAATATTAGTTTTTAAGTTTACAGACTAGGGTTTTAGAAGTTAAACGTTTAAACAAAACAGTGCTATCGAATAATAAAAGTTTTCTGGAAATTTTGAGTAGGAATTAGTAAATAATATTTTTAATTTGTGAAAAAATCATTTAGAAGCAAGGAACAATCACGATTCGAAAGCTAAATTATTCTAAGCTGTATTTTGAAATATTTGCACTGTATTTAGAGTTGTATTAGTCAATACCATGTAAGCACTATTGTTAATATAAGAAAATAACTATTAAAAAAAAGCGGATATGTTGTTCGGCAAAGGACATTTTTGAAAAAAATATATGAGAATCTATTCCATTCATCATAGTTATTAGTATTATTTAAAATGACTTATGCGATGCTCCTTCCAAAGACGGAGTAAAATGAAATTGTAAGTGCAACAAATTATGAGGTAGGATCCCTTTGGAACACGGTAACACCTATGACAGTGGAAGAGGAACATAAGAATCTTGATTTTAACTATGTCACTCAAATTCTTCTCCATGACTGTTAGTTATATCTTATTGTGATATGATAATTTTTTAGTGATTCATACAGTCGAGGAAAATAAAAGAAAATTAAAGACTGATCTAAACTGCAAATAATGCTTATTATACTATACTTAGTCTATTCTATCTATCTATCTATCTATTCTATCTTATTACCTATTCAATATATGTTTGCTGCATCGTAAGTACAATATGATATCAAAATAATCTATCCTATCTAAATCTCATCTATCAGTATCTAATCTATCATTCTTATCTATCTAGCTAACTATTATTTCATTAATGTATCTATCTATCTATCTAAAAATCGAATCTTATCTTCCTATAATTTTGGTTCAAACCATTAGTATTAATTATCTAATGCTATCTATCATCTATTTACTATCTAATCTATCTGTATTCGTATCATTCTATATCGTATCATATACAATATACTATCCTATCAAATATCTTCAAATAATACTATCTATCATATCAAATAATCTATACTATCTAATCTAAGATCTATCTATCTATCATTATCTATCTTTATCTATCTATCCAGAATCAGCTAGTGTCACAAATAGACTCTCAATTAAGAGAATTGATTGGTATATGTTTGTAACATTGACATGTTAACTCTAAACATTAAAAAGAAAATCACTTATAATAGCATTTCTTACAGTGAGTAAATTATAATTTAAAAAAATAATTCAAAGATATTTTTTATAATATAAAGTATATAATTTATAAAATGTAAAACAATGTTGGCTTAATTTAGATCGTTAAACTTAAGTTATCATTGACTATTATGATTCTACTGTCTTCGTTGTGAGTGGGTGAAGATGATAAATCTATAATATATTATAATATTATATATCATTTAATATAATATATTATATATATATAGTATAGTATATAGTATAGTACAGGGTGTTACGATAGGAAACCATTCCTTTCTCTCATATTATTTTCTTACATTACAAAGCGTTTTGTCCTTAATTAAATGTACCCTGTAAAGATCCCAGTTTCATGTAGGTAAATGAGTTAGAAAGGTGCAATGGGGTATGATGTGGAATATTGGCTGTGTTATTGTTCCGTAGATCGTCGACCGAATTGGCTATCGGCTGAAACTTCAACGATAAGATTAGTGACACAATAGAAAGTATTGAGTCTCTAATATTGACCTGCCTATAGTGTTGCTTAATAGGTAACCAACTTATTATAAGATAGATTGAGATAATTACTAGGAAATTAATGTTGAGGGATCGAGCTAATTATTTACCGAGGCAAACGGATACAAACAATCGAACAAATAATAATACATGAATAATGCGAATCCATAAATGAATAACTCCTAAATACATATTAGACCAATATTTATGCCTTGAATAACAAATAACTATTGATCCAGTAATATTACTTATGATAATGAAATAAGTACGATAGGGAACCAGGGAATAGATAATAACAAAAAGTAATAATAGGAATAATAAGAAACTATAATACACTAATAATAAATAATTAATAATACATAATAATAATCAATATATTGAATAATAATAATAATAATTAATAGATAATAATAATAAAATAATACATAATAATAATAATATAAAATAATACATTAATAATCAAAATAA
>JABUQX010065827.1:0-35000 GCA_015478945.1 Trachelipus rathkii | reverse complement strand
GATTTTACAAAGGGAATAAAACTTTGGAGTAAAATGGAAAATCTTCACATATAAACTTAAACATTTCTAATTTGTGTATTAAATTAAAAATTTAATTAAAGATTTTAACTTTAATATCGTTATAGTATTGTCCTGTATTATATAGGATACTTTCATTACTTTTTTATAAATATCTAATTTAAAAAGTAAAAACGCAATAGGTATATTTATTTCATGAAAATTGTTCTTCCCCAATAGGCCTCTATTTCTTCTCTTGTATAATTATCTGACCTCCTTCCCTATTACTCCTGACTCCTGAGTCAGACAATATGCACCCATCATCCAAACACGCCTGAAAATACATACATTTTTCTTAAATGCTATTTTATGAAAAAAAGAAACCCACAAAAAATTTCTAGAAGTAAAAATATATCGTTGATCTTCGATATCGAGAATAAAATATCGTGATATATCGATATCTATGAAAATATCATCGATATTTTTCGATGCTATCGAAAAAAATATCAACATCGATATATATATATCGGTCATCTTGCGGCATCCATAATTATTTATTCCCTATTTGTTTTGGAAAAGAAAGCGATGGAAGGAGATAGGGTTGTGATTTTTAGCTTAAATAAAGCAGTTTTCCATTTTGTCATTTGCGCTTACAAACTATAAGAAATGTTTATACCATAGTTTCACCTATATTATATTAATCTATGCTTACACATTATTGATCTCTGATTTTAGCACGAATTTTGCGTAAAGTGGAACGATTGGTTACTCTTCACTTTTGTTTACAAACAATTGAATCACGTTGTGATGAAGCCCTACAGATTTGTAATTTTCCAAATAAGAAAAAAAAATAATAAGTTTCTACAAATATCTTATACTAGGCATAGAGTTAAATGTGCATTGAAGAAAATACAATTTTATTAAATGAAACGTAGCCTATCATTCAAGCGGGCCTACCATATAGTGAAATCCTAATCATTCGATATATATATATATATATATATATATATATATATATATATATATATATATATATATATATATATATATATATATATATATATATATATATATATATATATATATGGTGAAAATTAAAGTGTCGGAGGAGGTGGTGTTCTCACTGCTCTTCCATTTTACTGTGTAATTTGTGTATTTATTGTGTATTTTTGTGTTAATTGTTATTTTTTTTTGTTTTAAATAGTGGTATTAGTAGTTTGTGTATTTATTTTTAAGTAAATCAGTTCTTATAGTTAATTTAGCACTAGTATTGGACTAGGCCAGTGTTTGATAGCCTAACCCTAGACCAGCTTTGTTAGGTGATTTACTGTATACTGTGTGTTTGCAGGTTTATTTGGATTATTAAATAGATTTTCTGTGTTTAACTACAGTTTTTGATAATTGTTATTTTAATTTTGTGATAATTTAAATTTCTCAGAGTATTTCCCAGAGCCATAGGCTAGAGTTAAGAGATTTTCTGTATACTGTGTGGAGGTTCATTTGGATTATTAAATAGATTTTCTGTATATTAATTACAGTCTTTAATAATTGTTATTTTAATTTTGTAATTTTGTGATAATTTAAATTAAATTAAGTTTCCCAGAGCCATAGACTAAAGTTAGGCCTACCCTGTAATTTTTATATATCCCTGGCCTAAGCTAGATTTAAGC
Source organism: Trachelipus rathkii (assembly GCA_015478945.1). NCBI lineage: Eukaryota > Metazoa > Arthropoda > Malacostraca > Isopoda > Trachelipodidae > Trachelipus > Trachelipus rathkii. The sequence goes on along the minus strand of JABUQX010065827.1, from coordinate 33,333 downwards.
TTGTTTAAATTTTTAATTTGTTTTAAAGATATTAGTTTATTTCTTTTTAGGCTTTAGTGATATTTAAGTTAGTTAAGCTAATAATAATTTAAAGTATGTATGCTCTGTGTGATAACTGTGGGACTGTGAGAGGTGAATATGTGAATAGTTGCCCTGTTTGTGTTTTGAATGCAGAGAATAAGGAAGGAGATTGTAAGACAGTGAAAATATTAATGAATTGTAAGATTTTGTATTTGAGTTGAGAAAGGAGGGAAGTGTTAGGGAAAAAGTTAGTAAGGATGTTGAGGCGAGGAGGGAGTGGGAAATAGGGGTAGATAGGAATAGTGATTCACCTAGGCAGGAAGATGAGAGGGAAAAGGATAAAGTAGGTGATAATAGGTCTGCAGAGGATTGGAGAGTTACAAAAATTAGAAATATGATGAGGATGAGGATCTCGAAAGCCAGTCAGCCTGTGACCTGCAGTAACAGGTTCGACTATCTTCCAGATGGGGAGGGATCTGAGAGGGCCTATGGTAATGCTGAGTTTTCTAAAGGGAAGACTGATGCATTACTAATTGGCTCTATGATATGATACTTATATAGGACTTTCAAAATAAGGATAAAAGGAAATGATTGAGAGATGTTATCCAGGTGTTAGAGAGGATATCATGGAGTAGATAGATAGAGAGTTTGATCTCACAAATGTTGGTCTAAAATGTGGATTGTGCATGTGGGTACAAAATGATATAGGGACATAGAAGGTCAGTAGATTATAGGAGGTTGAGACAGAAGATGGAAGAAGGTGCATGATTTCTGGGATTTTACCTAGGTTAGGTGCAGGTCAGGAATGGGGGAGTAGAGCTTTAGCTGAAGCCTTATAAACTGTCCTGTACTCCTTCCAGTTCACTTGACCCACTATCTTTACGGCGCTGTTCTGTTGGTGTTTTATCTCTTTTTCTATAGTATTGCAGCGGTGTTCAAGGGAATCCTGCCTTCGCACCACCACCTTATAACGCCCTTAGCACAAGTGGTGCTCTGTCTGCACACGAGTTTTGTGTGGATATTGGTAACTCTAGGCTAGTTCGCTGTGGTGCTTCCTTCTTTCCTGCCACTTCTGTTCTGTGGAACTCTTCCATCTTCTGTGTTTCCTGCTGAATTTAATTTCCCTCACTTTAAAGCCTGTGTCTGTGCTCATCTGCGTAATTTGCGTATGGATGAAATTTTGGCGTGCAATGCCCCCTCCCTAAATGGGGCTCTGCCCGTGAGTGGTGGTGGCGGAGCTGTAAAAAAAAAAAAAAAAAAAAGGTGTAAAATGAAAGGTTAGGAAATTATGTTTTTCAGAAAATAGCTGGGGTTTGTGGAGAGAATTTGTGGATAAAGATCTTTTTGCAGGAGAGTTCACTTGAGTCGTGTAAAGGTGTTGGTCTATTCAGTACCAGTTTGGAGACTTGTTTATCAAAAAACTAGGTAAAGTTGGGATTGATAGGCTAAATCTGGATACAAATAATAGCAATGGTAACTAATAGTGGTGAGATAAATAAAACTAGTGTTACAGGTTCAAATAATGATGATAGTAGGGATGGCCGGATATCTTTCGGCAACCATCCGGTATCCGGCCTATCCTGCCAAGTTTTTGACTATCCATGTATACGGCGGATATCATTGTTATCCGGCCGGATAACCGGATAGTTACTTCCCTAGTAGGTTCTTCCACGTTGGGGGAAATATTCCAAATAATTTGAAATATTATATATATATATAGAATATATATATATATATATATATATATATATATAAGGTTAGATATATATATATATAAATAAATATATATATATATATATATATATATATATATATATATATATATATATATATATACTTGTTTAGGCTTTCGATGTTGGGTACCAATGCTATATTATTTTATTCATTATTGGTTATGGCGACAGAGCTAGGATACATTTTATCTGAAATTTGGTTGTGACACGTTTCATAAATTATATTAATTATAACCCTAAGTTTAAGAAAATTTGTATAAAAGAAAAAGAATAAAAACTATTCTTTTATTGAATATTTAATCATTTGCTAAAATCTCTTCTCTAAACTCCTCCTTGCAGCCAACATCCCTGCTTGAATTTTCTTTTGTTGTAAGATAAAGATATTTGTGATTGCCTGAGCTGCTCTTTTTTGTCTTCTCCGGTTCCCGGTCGCTTTACCAAAAATTCTAATCCGGCTCCACCTTCAAAAAAAAATTGGGCTCCGCTCCACCCAAACCTTAGTAGGTTCCACAGCCCTATTTGGTATTTACAAATAGCTTTCGCATTAAGTTCTCTCGAACCTAAGGTATTTATCTAATGTTAAAATATATGGTTAAAAATATGATATTTATAATGGAATTAAAGCTACCAAGACACATGTTAATGTAATTTTTACCACCACAATTTATTTCACGTTTAAGCATTGTAATTACTAAATAGTAACTACCACTGCATATTTTAACGTGTTTAAGCATTGTATTATATACCACTATATATAATGCACATTTACAGAAATTTATAATAAAAACACCGGAATTTATTCTCTAAAATGTTACCCACTTCAGTGATAAAATATAAAAATCAGAGCAAATGTCAGGGCACAAAACTTGATAAAATGCGATGTTGGAAATAAATATATGTCTGCTTTTAAGAAAAAGTGGTGCTACTAATAAAAATGGTCAATATCGAATATCGATTATAACTTTATAAGACAATCGAGAACTAAATATTATCGATATTGAGAATTGGTCGATTAATAGTAACACTCCAATATCATTTGTAATATTTATAAATGTTACATCAGAAATAAAAGAAACTGTTTAAACATGATCCTTTGCAAAAAATACCGATTTTCTGTGTTGCTGCCAGACATACAAAGATGGCCAACATGTAAAAATTTGTGTGAACTATAAATTTTGGCATTCCACTGAAATTCCTCCTTTTTGGTAGTCCTCTAATTCGGCGGAATAGCGGAATTAAAATTGCGGGAATGATATAGGTATTCCCGCTTAACTGCAATTCGCAACATTTTTTCAAATTATCGCAATCCTGCAATTTATTTTGGTATTCTGCAATTGCGGAATTGCGGTATTACACACCTCTGATATATATATAAGATATAATAGTTATAGCATATATATATATATATATATATATATATATAGTATATATATATATATGTATATATATATAGTAGAGAAAGGCATGCGTCGCTACTCTCTAAGTTACCTTCCTTGATTTCCTCCGCTTGCTTCTTCTACTTTTGCTATAGCTTTCTTCAGGTCGTTCCATTTTAGCTCTTGTTGATGGAACAACCTCTTCCTCCTTTCTTTTTAATTGTGGTGTTCCTCAGGTTCTTTTTATCTCCAACTTTATTCCTACTTTTCATCAACGATCTTCTTAGCTGCACTTCTAACTCTTGTTCACTGTTGTACTGATGACTCAACTCCCCCATTCTCCTTCCACTCATTTCAATTGTGCTCCTCGTTTGTATCTAGAGTTGCCTCTCAACTTCAGCTTTCCGATTCAAATTTCAGCTGATTTGGTCGGAATTTCAGTGGGGTAACCGTAATCTTGTGAAGTTCAACCTTTGAAAACTCAACTTCTTCATATCTCCCTCTCTAAAACACCTCCCAACTTTCCAACCCCATTGACGGCTCTAATGTCTTACCCGTAAAACAACAGAATAAACATTCTTGGACTAAAACATAAATAGTGAATTGTCTTGGGGACCTTCACATCACATTGGTTGCTAAAATGGCCTCAAAAAAGCTGGGAATTCTGTTCAGATTGCGATAATTTTCTTCTTCTGCTCAGATACTCCAGTTATAAAAGGTCTTATTCGCCCTGTATGGAATACTGTTCCCACATTTTGGTGGATCCGGCTCCACCCTCCTTTGGGATAGAGTTGAAGCTAAGGCTAAGAGGATTATAAACTGTCCCATACCTTACTCCCTTGACCCTTTTTCTCTGTGTCGTGACGTTGTGCCCTATCTCTTTCTATAGGTATTACAACAGCAGGTGCTCGAGAGAATTGACCTCTCGCATTCCTCCACCACTGCGTCACCCCTCGTAACACAAGAGGTGCCTTGTTCTTTCGCTTTGAAAATTGTGTGAATATTGAGACTCAAGGATCGCTTCATTATGGTACCTCTTCTTCTTCCAGCTTCACATCTGTTTTATGGAACTCCTTGCCTCTTCTCTATTTTCCTGCAATACCAATTCTCCCCTATTTGGGTCCCACAGCCCAATCTGAGGAATTAAGTGCTAGGCAAGGGACAGGGTGCGCGACTTTTATTTATTTTTTTTTTGAAATTCTTTTAAACATTGTATATTCTATTTATTTCCCCCTTTTTGAAAAGGGCCCTGCCTGTGAGTAGTGGTATCATATATATACTAGCAGTAGCAGTATATATATATATATATATATATATATATATATATATATATATATATATATATATATATATATATATATAACAGACATCCGGATATCCAACCGATATCCGGTTTTAACTCTCAGCCAGATATCCGTATCCGGCCCATCCCTAGATGATAGCAATAAAAATAACAGCATTTCGAATATCAAATGCTTTTACACTAATGCTCATAGCCTTGGAAATAAAAAAGATGAGCTGATTAGTTATATTATAAATGAGAATCTAGACATTATTTGCATAACTGAGGCATGGGTTAATGAAGAATTACTGTATGTGGAGACTCCTTTCAGGAATATAAAATAGACAGATTTTCACTTTATTTATATCAGCATAGAGGAAAGTAGGGTGGTGGTGTGGCGCTTTATGTTAAAAGCAATATTTAATCTGTATTAATAACTGACTTTAAAATTAATCATGATATTGAATCGGTGTGGGTAGATATCATTTTGTACAATCATATAGAATAGAGGCATTTTATAGACCTTGCCAGAGTCAAGAATTAGACACAAAAGTTGTGAATGGAAGATGGTGGCCAGAATAAAGTCTTGGAAAGGGGATTTCCAATAGGTACAATCAATATACAAATATTGAATATTTGGAATATATCGATGTTGTTCAGAAAGGATCTTAAGTTTAGCCCAAATAAAATATCGAAGGGGGGGTTATTATGATCCAGGCCCAAATTTTCTCTGTGTATACCTAACAAAACATATCATAACCTGAACTAGAGGGCCTGAAAGATTGGTTTTGTCACATTGTGTCATATCTGATGACATCAAGGATGATATTTGTATGGTTTACAAAATTCAAGAAATTGTGACAGATTTCATTAAAGAAAAATATTCACATGTTATAGAAATCCTCTACTTCAGTGATGGCTGTGCAGGCCAATATAAAAATAAATTTAATTTTATAAACCTTTGTCTGCATGAAAGAGATTTTAACATCAGGGTAACATGGTCATTCTTTGCAACTAGCCACAGGAAAACTGAGTGTGATGGTATAGGATATAAATTTAAAATATTTGTGTGAGAAGAAATTCTACATGCTATGTCACTTGTAAATATGACAATTTGTGGTACTTTGGAATCATAACTGAGGTAAATAAAGAAAAAGGTGATGTGACTGCTCAATTTTTGCATCCTGCAGGGCCATCACCGTCATTTCATTGGCGAAAATGAGAGGACATTTGCCCAGTGCCTATTCCTCATATACTGGCAATTGTTGAGCCTCCTCACACATCAACTGGAAGAACCTACCGATTCTCAGAGGCATAGGTGGGCACGATAATGAAAAATGTTATTGCGATAACTGATAAATCGATAACGAAAACCTTATCATCGATAACCGATATCCGGAGATAACTTGGATAAAAATATCGCCAATGGCATGTATAACCGATAAATCGATAAATCCAAATTTTTATATATTTTATTTTATTATAAATAAAATGTTAAAAAAAAACCCGACTTTGGTTTTTAAGAAAATGTTAAAAATAAATATATTACATCTTTTCACCTATTTTATAGATTATAATATAAAATTTTCAGTTTTCTTTACCGACACGTACCCAGAAAATATGGGAATGTTGCTACTTGCTTTATATAACTTGTAAAACTTTGGATATCTTATTAAATAAATTTAATTTTTTTTCCCTTTGCTTCTCAGTGTTTTTTATAATAAAATTTTATTTCCTCATTTATGCTCTGATGTTATGGATTCTGTAATGTATGTAAAAAGCCAAAGATAAAGGTTTATAAAGGATTTGAAATGAAATCAAATTAGTTAATTACAATTTATCAATATAAAAATATAAATAATAGGTTCTGGCCTGCAGCATTTGTATGTTCCCTTCATAAACATGAGCATATTGATAGTTTTCATCTGACAGAGAATTCCTTTGGCTCTGTAGATTATCTTTGCCAAGGGAGAACAATCAAACCACCGCAGCGCTAGACGGCATTGCAGTATTGTACCTTATAAAGAGATCAATGAGCACCTTCTCTTTGTTAAAAGCTATTTACAATGAGAGCAGCTTTACTCTTGATTGATCTTTGATGACTTTGACCTTGAGTTAGTTCAGTGTAAATCATCAGCATCACAGATGCTTGAGTAGTAGTCCTTCTCTCTTCCATGTCCTTTCCATCGCTGTGTTGCTGGTACTGTTGGCGTTCGAAGTTCGGTACGTCGCAATAACTCTTCCACCTTCTTCTCCATCAGGGCCTTGACCTTTGACTTTTGGCCATTGTTTCTTCAAAAAGCCCCTCATTCACATCAGGCTAAACCTGGGGGTGGAAGGCAGTGGCCTGTAGTTCCTCATCTTCAAGTTAAAAAGCTGCTGGAGAAACTTGTCTATGAAGCCAAGGGAGGGTATTTACCCAGAGGGTCGCTGAACTGGAGATTGGCATTGGTCTTCAAGTCGATCAGCTTTTTTTTTTTGGTCACAATGAGGGTGGGGATCAGGCAGCCCAGATAGCACTGTTTCTCCCCTCGGATTTGATCCAGTGCAACGGCGACAGGTGCCATGACCTGATAATTGAAAAAGAAATATTATTTAACTAAGTTTTAAAATGGAAGCATTACTGTGCATTAGCTAAAAATAAAAGATATAAAGAATTGAAATAACTTCTCTCGCCAATATTTAGTTTATTTACCCTAGCATATTCCGATAATGTCAAATATATTTTTTTATTTTCGAAACTATTTATATATCGTATATATATATATATATATATATATATATATATATATATATATATATATATATATATATATATATATATATATATATACGGTATATATATATATATATATATATATATATATATATATATTATATATATATAGTATATATATATATGTTTTTTTATATATATATATATATATATATATATATATATATATATATATATATATATATATATGAGGTCGTTAAGGCAAGACCGCTTAGGGACAAAAGAGACATACATAAAAATGGAATATCGGATAGCAGATAATCCAAAACCGTTATCGCGATAAATTATCATCATATGTTATCGGTAGTTTAAGTTGACCAAAATGAGAGGACATTTGCCCAGTGCCTATTCCTCATATATTGGCAATTATTGAGCCTCCTCACACATCAACTGGAAGAACCTACCGATTCTCAGAGGAGTGTATGAGTTCAGTTCAGAAAAAAATGTTACCCCATTAAATTTCTGTTGAATTTACAAATATTGGAATGCAATTTTGGTTCAAGTTTTCATTTCCTAGAGATAAAAATGTTTAGTTATTCTTCAGTAACTATCAACCTAAGCTTGCATAGCTAAAAATTCCAAAGTCTCAAGAAAATGAAATTACATATTTTTTGAATTTTCTTTGAAGTTACTTAAAAAGTTCATATTGTTTTTATATTTGTTTTAATATAGGGCCTGTTTGCTTTATAATCACTGAAAATTTTTTTGGTCAAAATTTACTTGTAAAAAATTGTCTATTGGTCAAATTTTACTTGTAAAAAATTGCTTATTATAATTATTATATTATAACAGAAAATAACAAAGAAATGAAAACCCCATCAATTTTATTTCTTGAACAATAGCCTATGTATTGGAGATTATTTTGAAAAAAAAAAAAGTTTTTATTATCCTTTTCCCTTTGTGTGATATTCAATGCAACTCTACACCATGTATTTTTTATTAAAAAAATTACAAAGATGGAAATAAAATATTTTTTACAGCCTTGGTAGTTTCACTCAGGCCATTTTGTATTTTTTTCTAGAATCCTTTTATATTACAGTATTTACCTAACTCCAAAATTTCACAAAAATTGGATAAATAAAAAAGTTATATATAAATTATTTTTGAAAGGTTAGCAAGTCTTTTTGCGGCATCCAATCATTAAAAATTTCAAAATTTCAAAACTTTGAAAGCCTATAAAATGAAAACAAAGAGGTAGCCTATAGGTTGTTAAAACTTGTTGTGCTTACTTATCTCTATAGGGAGAGCAAATAATTCAACTTTCATCAAAATCTGAGAGGGTGGCGAGAAAATCCTTTATTTTTGGTTAAATTGACACAGAATGACCCAGAAGATGGAAGAGAATTCCACAGAACAGAGGTGTCATCAAAGAAGGAAGCACCACAGCAAACTTGCCTAGAGTTACCAATATCAGCACAAAACTCATGTGCAGACACAGCACCCCTTGTGCTACGAGGTCAACGTAAAGGTGGTGGTACGCGAGTGATAAGTTTCCTCGAGCACCTGCCGCTGCGGTACCTATAGAAAAAGATAAAGCAGCAACATCGCGCCACAAAGATAGAGGGTTAAGTTAAGTGGAAAGTACAGAACAGTTTTTATGCCTTTTGGCTTTTAAACTCGACCCTATCCAAAAGCTGGGTGAAACCAGTCTCCTGTAGGATATGAGAGAGCAGTTCTATACAAGGGTGGGTGGGAGGCCCTGGTATATGTAGTAACTCGAGGTAGAGTAAAAGTCTTGCAGTCTGGAACAGAACTCCCAGTTTCTTTGAGGCCGCCCTAGCAGCTGATGTGATGTGAGGTTTCCAAGAAATTTTTTTGTTTGTTAAGCCCAAGGATGTTTACATTGTCAACAGGGAGAGACGAGAGAACCGTTGAAAGAGATAGGGAAGTTAGAGTCTTAGTGAGAGAGATTTGTAGAAGTTGTTTTTAAAGAATTGAATTTCACAAGGCTGGAGACGATGACCCCACCTGGAAATTCTATTTAGATTAGCGAGAATAGAATTTAAGTTATTTAAGATGAGAGGCAATTTAGAAGCAAGAGGAAGCAAATTGAAATGAGTTGAAGAATGAAGGGTCAAGTCATCAGCATATGAGTGTATAGAGTTAGATGTGCAGATGAGAAGATCAAACATTAATGAAAAGTAGGAATAAAGTAGGGAATAAGACAGAAACCCTGAGGAACACCACTGACAGAAACAGAAAATATGCACGGATTCAAATATAGAATAATATCATTTAATATTAGTCTTTAAATTTAAGTATAATACATTTATAAAATGACCAGTATGGGAAGATATAAAGGTAAAGAATGGTCAGAATTTGAAGCTGTAGAGGAGCAAAATGAGTTAAATTCTAAAATTAAAAAGCAAGAGTGTGAGCACAGTCATGAAAAGATTAGTTCAAAAATAGAAAGATTAAGACAACACCTATGTAAAAATTACATAAAAAGTGCAGAACTGGAAGGCAATTCTTCTGATGCTTTTATTAGAAAATCAACTTGAAATTTCAAGAGATAGTCAATGGGAAATAAATATCTGATCAAGAGCAAGATCAGTCACTTGTTGCCACCACATCATTTCATATAGATTCTGGTATAACTTCTACCCCATTATAAAGATGGGTAATTATTTTAAAATAAGTGCTCTAAAAAGATTAGAAAATTAGCATACTCTAAAAAAATAGTAATGAAGAATAAAAATTATTTGTCAGTCTCTTTAGAAAAAGCGTATTTCTCAAAGCCTGTTACTTTCCATAGGATTATTTTTATACAAAATGAATGGGTTTCAAGATCCGTTTTGACCATTCTAAGTTCAGGTATTGATAACATTTGTTAAGTATACATAGTATACTTCTAACAAAACATATCATAACCTGAACTAGTAGGTTCCTAAACTGAGACCTAGCCTGGATGGAACTAGGTTAGGTCTAGGTTTATGACAACACTGATCAAACTGGAAGGTCACAGTTTAGATCTCCACTATTTCAGGTTATGAGATTTTGTTAAGTACTCCGGTGTATACTTAAACAACTTATTGTAACCTGAAATAGATAGTCCTAAACCGATCCCTCGAGGCCTGTCTCTAGTTTCTTTACAAGAAAACCCTATGGGAAATGCCAAACTTTGAAAGGCCGGTAACTTTTTTTTTCTTTCTTTAAAGAGACTGACAAACTGACCACTTCATCATCATCTTAATAGGACCTCAATCTTGTGTCAGTATTAAATTTATAAAAGTAAAAAAACTTCAGATCCTGGTTATTATTTCAGCCAGGTAAAGTGCCGACCGTACAGATTGCCTGAATTAGCCTCCATTCTTATATCTCCCCCTACTCAACAAATTATTTTTTCGTAAAGGATAGAATTTGCAAGATTTGGGGTGGAAATTTATTCAATTATGAAGATTTAGAATATTTCAAGACTTTCTAGCTTTCATGATGCAAGAATCCCCATTCTGGGGCATCTATAAAAGAAGTAGTTCAACTGTTAAAAAGAGATAGAAAGACAATCGACTCTTGTAGAAGAGAGGGAAAATGGTCCTACAAATAAATGTTAGCAAGTGATGGCTTCAAGAGTATCGATATTTATTTTATTTTTATTATTTATTGATATATAAGCACATAAACTTATGTCATATGAAAGTAAGCAAAGACTTATAAAGCTTTTAGTTTTTCAAATGAATTTTAGTGGTAGCGGACTTGTTGAAGCATCATTTAATTGTATATTTTGGTAACATAATAAAAATTGTGGTGAAATACCAGTCAAGCGTGAATAAAGATTTTTAAGTGGAGCATCAAAATTTGAATTACAACTTGTATCTATATTTGTTAATTACCTCTTTAAGTTGCCATTGCTGGTAAATCAATGAGGCGACCAAAGCGGCTTTTTGCCCCTAAAATGCTGGATGAAATCAAAGTCTCTTTCAAAAAAATGCAAGGAAAATGAGTAAAAATAGGATAATCGGTACCTGGAAGATCTCACCACCCCTTCCCACAGAAAAATCCCGTGCACTAAAGTGTTAGTCTATAAGGCAAATTAGAATTTTTTTTTTTTTTTTTTTTTTTTTTTTTAGTAGTTTATTTTTAATATTTGCTGTTACACTTGACATAAATATGCAAATTTAAAATACATATCAACAAATTTGTGTTCTTTAAAACTTAAAAAATTCTTTCATTCAGGATTATTTCAGAACAGCGACTCTTTTTATCCCTTTTGTTTCATGTCCGGTGTCCTGATATGCCTCTAAAATCTTCCATTATATGGAGTAGTGCTCTATGTATTCAGAAACCTTAGTTCCCCCCCATCTTTTGGATATACAATCAGCGAAGGGTTGGCGTTACAAAACTGTTCTCACCTTCTAATTCCCTTATTTATCCTTATTTTAAAAATAAGCGGGTTCATTTTCTCCCTTTAGCTACCACAGTGGCAATGTTTTATGGAGCCGGAACACTATGTTCTGTTACCTTATATACTGGCGTCTCTCACAAATCGTGGCTTGAAATGCCTCTACAATTTTCGGTGTGGTATCAAAACTCTTCATTTCCTTGATATAGCTAGTACCTTTCTTCCAGCCACCTCTGTATTGTCTGTTGAATTCAATGTAATTCAATGTATTTTAGCAATTAGTGTTCCGCACTAACCCCAGAAAATTATATTTTTGTTTTTCTCTTTATTTAAACATTATTTAAAATTTCTTTGCCATTGAATGTAAGACAACTTGAAAGGAAGAAAAAAAAAGTTTTTTAAACTTTGCTAGTTGAAAAATGTTTAGCATATCGAACTGTAGGTGGTTTTCTTGCAAAACTTTGATAAATCAAAAAATCATTGCCCATGGGCTAGTTTTTGAGTTAAGAAGTGTATTTCGCTCTTTACCCTAAATACAAAAAAAAAAAAAAAAAAAAAAAAAAAAAAAAAAAAAAAAAAAAAAAAAAAAAAAAAAAAAAATAAAAAAAAAAAAAAAAAAAAAAAAAAAAAAAAAAAAAAAAAAAAAAAAAAAAAAAAAAAAAAAAAAAAAAAAAAAAAAAAAAAAAAAAAAAAAAAAAAAAAAAAAAAAAAAAAAAAAAAAAAAAAAAAAAAAAAAAAAAAAAAAAAAAAAAAAAAAAAAAATTAAAAAAAAAAAAAAAAAAAAAAAAAAAAAAAAAAAAAAAAAAAAAAAAAAAAAAAAAAAAAAAAAAAAAAAAAAAAAAACAAAAAAAAAAAAAAAAAAAAAAAAAAAAAAAAAAAAAAAAAAAAAAAAAAAAAAAAAAAAAAAAAAAAAAAAAAAAAAAAAAAAAAAAAAAAAAAAAAAAAAAAAAAAAAAAAAAAAAAAAAAAAAAAAAAAAAAAAAAATAAAAAAAAAAAAAAAAAAAAAAAAAAAAAAAAAAAAAAAAAAAAAAAAAAAAAAAAAAAAAAAAAAAAAAAAAAAAAAAAAAAAAAAAAATACACAAATTTTATTTTTTTATGTAGCAGTTTTAAATTGTACCTTGTACGAAACATGAATAAATTCACTTTACTGAGATCTTGAAACTTAATATTTACTTATAAAAAGATACGTTATGAGTTTTGAAGGCTATTTTCATGGTTTTTAGTGCAAATTTTTATTTGTTAACCAGGTTTTCCTTGGTTTACTGTAGAATCGCTTTCAACATTTAAATTGCATCCCCACTTAGAATGATGGAATGATAACAGTAGCTCTCCTGCCAAAACAGTAAATTTGGGTATTTAGTTTGTCGTTATTATAAAGCCCACATCGTAGTTAATCCTGGCTACTTTTACTTTGAATATACAATAGTAGTTAGTAGATTCCTATTTTGTTTACTTCAGACAGTTCTCGATTGCTCTGTAATTGAAGGTAGCTTGATACTTTCATTGTTCTCACCTAGAAAAGTCACTGAAAAGTTCATTAGCCAGATGAATAACCTAGTTCTTTTAAATCAGAATAATTGGAATTGGGTTGAGGGTTTTTCAATGATCCAAAATTGACAAGTGGTAGGAGAATCAGGAACCTCTTCACTTATTAAGGGAGATTGAGTAAATGTTTTTGCAAAATATATTTTTTCTTGTAGTTACTTAATGAAAACAAATTCTATACACTGCCATAAACCTGATGCAACACTACATCAATCAACTTCAAACATGGTTAACAGACAACAGAAATGCCCGCCTCTCCCAAACAAATCATCAATCCCTTTAATCACCACTAACCGCCCAACTCAACTCCACCCCCCCAAAGTCTACCTAAACAACATTGCCATACCTTTTAACAAAACTCCCAAAATCCTCGGAATAATACTTTACACTCATCTCAAACACATGACAACATAATTTGATCAGCAAACAGGAAACTGAACATATTAAGAACCATCGCCATAACAAACTTTACAAATAAACACGAAATCAGCAATTATGGGATGAGAAAACCAGGAGCTTTAAATACTACGCTTGAAGCGTTCTTTTTTTGGAACGTGGATGGCTTAGTGGATAAAGCTCCCTGTCATTGTTACTCAGCGACGCAGAGTCCAATATTCGAGAGTAAAATGTCCTTTGACTCATTCATTTAAACATGAAATGAGTCAAAGGAGGAATTTTTACTCTCCATCAGTGGGATTTCAAACATTGGACTCTGCGTCGCTGAGTAACAATGACCGGAAGCTTTATCAGTATAAGATTGATAAGTTTTGTATCTGTTCCTTTTCTTAGATCTGTCTGTGAAAGTTATCCTATGTATTTTTTCGTTCCTTATCTGATGTGACGTGATGTATGAAAGAAGAAGATGAGAAACAGAGGATCTCCTGTGTTATCCCTCCCTTTTATCCCTTTATTTATTTTATTAGTGTATTTTCCTTATCTCCGTTTATTTCTTCTTTCTAGTGATATAAGTTAAATTTGTATTAAAGTATATAGTATAGTGATGTACTCTTGTGTATTGTATTAACTCTTGTGTAGTGAAGTAATATAGTGTAGTGGTGCAGTATAGAGACGTGTCCCCTAAAGTAGCAACCTACTCGTAAATACCCCTTCAGGTTCAGTTCGTGAAGGTGCACCTTTTGGTAGACTGTCCAAATATTGTATTAAGAGTGGTTGTCTGTAAAAAGGGGTAAAGTGTAAAAAACTAATGTGGGCACCACAAATGATTAAAGTTAATTTAGTTTCTGTATTCTGTAAAGATTAATAAGTATCATAGAATACTTAGGAAATAAAGAAAGTTTTAGTTCCCATTTAGTCTTTCCCCTCCGATCAACAAGAGAACATCGGGTGAGTTGAACTGTATTTGTTGTAGTAGTTTTGTTACCACTGTATTTTTTCTCAGTGGTAGCAGAGCGTAGTTACGCTTCTGCTCTGGTTGTGTTGTGGGAAGTGGTGTAACGAGGCAGTAGTAGTGTGTTTCTTGTTGGTTTGTTTTGTTTGGGTTGTGGGTCGTAGTGAACCATGGAAGAGCACGGTGATGGTGGTATGGCAGTGCCTGGGGTGATAGGTATGACAATGGTATGTTTGTTACTTAATATGAAACGTAAGGAAAATGAATCAATGAGAGAGTACGTGAATAGGTATGAAATGACAGAGAGAAAGTGTAGGTTTGTTGGTAAAGTGGTTTTGGGTGAAGACATGAAATGTGTCCATCTCCTTGAGGGAGCAAATGTGAGTGAGAACCAAAAGCAAATGGTGTTGGCGTATTGTGGCAAGGATGAGTGGGTGTTCCGTACTGTTATGGATGCTCTGATAAAGATATGTGAAGGAGAGATCAGAGAGAACAGAAGTGAAGTAGCTGAGAGTGATGAGAGTATGATGAGAGAGTGATGATATACAAGCCAACGGGTGTCTGGGCCCAGCGGTGAAGAGTGGGTGAGTGGTAAATTGTTGAATGTGAGAGATAAGAATGGTATAGTGAGTAAATGTAATATTTGTAGGTCGAAATTTCATTATGCGTATAAATGTCCTTTAAGAGGTAGTGGTAGAGGTGTGTATGGTGGTGGTCGTAGGGGAAGAGGTTATGGTAGTGTGGATAGTGTTAGTAGAGGTAGAGGTAGAGCAGTAGAACAGGTAGAAGGTAGTGCTATAGTTGGTAGTAAGTATGTAGTTGATGACAAAAACATTTTCTATAGTGAAGAGAGTAGATGGAGGAGAAAGAGATGTGATTTGTGTAGATCGGATGAACATTCGTGGAGAGATTGTAACGTGTATGGAGATTATAGTGAGTTGTTGTGTGTTACAGAGACAGAGAAGGGAGTGACAAGTGGTGTGAACAATGTAGTAAGTAGTAGTGAGAACAATAGTATTGGAGAAAGTGGTGAAAAAGTTGTGGTTCCGGTAAGAGTGTGGACAAGTGATGTTGTTAAAGATGATAAGATTGTGTTTAAAGAAGGGGAAGTGACCGGTAGTGTGGTAAGTAAAGAAGATGTGAAAGTAAAAGAAGATAGTAGTAGTGAAAGTGAAGTAGTAGAAGATGTAGTAGTAAAAGATGTAGAAGATATAGTAGTAGAAGATGTAGTAGTAGAAGATGTAGAAGGAGAAGATGTAGTAGTAGAAATAGAAGTAGAGGTAAATAACGAAGTGAGGGAGGTTGGTGGAATGGTGAAATGTAGTGTAGTAGAAGTAGTAGAAGAAAGTAAGTGTCGTGAAGTGGTAGTGAGTGATGTTATTGGGGAAGTAAAATGTAATAGTGTTGGTGTAACAGTGACATGTAGTGAAGTAGTAGAAAGTAAGTGTAGTGAAGTGGAAGTGAGTGATGTTGTTGTGGAAGTGAAGAGTAATAAGTTGGAAGTAAAAGAGTGCAAAGATGTAAGTGTAGAAAAGGGAGGAATGAGAGAAAAAGGAAAGAAAGGAAAGAAGAGTAAGAAAGGTAAGCGTGGTGCTAAAGTAAAAAATGTAAATGAAGAATGGATGAGACGTAAAGAGGGTGAGCTGTATATGGAGTGGTTGTATAGAGTTTTTGAGCATTTTTCTAGTTATGAAAGTGAAGGGGTAGTGTTAGAAATGTTGTTGTTGAAGTACTGGTATTATCGGGATTCAGAGGTGTCTGATCCTGAGTGAAGTAGTGAGTTAGTTTTAGTGTTTGTATGTAGAAGTAGTGTAGTAGTGGTAGTGGTGACGGGTAGTGTAGTGTTTGTGCTTGTAGTGGTAGTAGTAATAGTGGTAGAGAGTAGTGATTTGTGAGTAGTGTTTAGTTTGTGGGTGTTTTATGTGTTGTAGTGGTTGTGTTGGTTATGTGTTGTAGTGTGTATTGTTTTGTACAAGTGAAAGGTGTGGGAGAGAAAGGTATAAGATTGATGAGTGAAAGGTGTGGGAGAGAAAGGTATAAGATTGATAAGTTTTGTATCTGTTCCTTTTCTTAGATCTGTCTGTGAAAGTTATCCTATGTATTTTTCGTTCCTTATCTGATGTGACGTGATGTATGAAAGAAGAAGATGAGAAACAGAGGATCTCCTGTGTTATCCCTCCTTTTTATCCCTTTATTTATATTATTATATTATCTTTATTATTTCCATTTATTTCTTCTTTCTAGTGATACAAGTTCGTATTAAAGTGTAACGTATAAAGTGTAAAAAAACTAATGTGGGCACCACAAATGATTAAAGTTAATTTAGTTTCTGTATTCTGTAAAGATTAATAAGTATCATAGAATACTTAGTACAAAAGCAACTTTTTAGTTACCCACTTCATATTTCCCATGTCGATCAACAAGAGAACACATCGTGTGAGGTTGAACTGATATTTTTGTAAGTAGTCTTGTTACCACTGTATTGTTTCTCAGGAGATTTTACTCTCCATCAGTTGGGATTCGAACATTGGACTCTGCGTCGCTGAGTAACAATGACCCGGGAGCTTTATCCACTAAGCCATCCGCATTCCCAAAAAAAAGAACGCTTCAAGCGTAGTTTTTGAAAAGCTCCCGGTTTTCTCATCCATACATTGCTGAGTACTCAAACAACAAACAGGACATCCACCCACCATATACAAACCAATTTTAGTTCAAATACAATATTGCCAACTCTAAACACCCACTTCCCAACTTGCCACCCAATACTGACTAAAAAACAACATAAAGAAAACCCTATAACCAACAAAAACAAAGCATACGAATCATAACGATGTGCATCAACAACACCACAGTAACACCTACACAAACAAAATACAATACTACCTATATATATACACCTGGATATGATAGGCATGCAATTCTTTGCCAAAACATACAACACCCCAAACACTCAATGCCATACTTGCCCTCTCAAATCCCATACACCACAGACTTAAACAACCACCTTCATCACCAGCCCTACTCTACAAACAGATCCTGACCAACATCCCACCTCTGCTAAACAACTACATCTTACATAAAACAAAATCAACACAATACTAACAGAAAAACTTACTAAGAAGCAGGACCACCAAACACACTTAAACAAACATCACCAGAAATAGCACTAGAATTCAACTCCCTTCCAAAAACTAGCTAGTCATCTTTGGCTAAACTAATATGCGACCACCACCCAAATTTACAAAATAACAAATAGATTCAACCTCAACCAAACCACTACAAACATCTGTCCAAATTGTAACCAGGTCCTGTTAAACACATCCCATTTTTTACTTACTATCAATCCAAGAAATATTAATATTAATTAAAGAAAGAAATATTAAAGTTTAAATCTATGTAAGCTAATGTAACTCAACATAACCTTACTTAACGTTTCATAACCTCAACTTAATGTAGTTATTTTTATATTTGTAATTTATTTCACTTTGCATTGTTTAAAAAAAAAGCTCATCTGGCACCATGAGTGCTTTGTGCATTTTGTTCAATAACAAGCAAAAAAAAAAAATCAAATTTTTACCTCTTTCCCATGAAATATTTAGAGGAGAAAGATCCTAAAGAATGTCATATATATATATATATATATATATATATATATATAATATATGTTATATATTATAATACTATATATTATATATATTATATATATATACTATATAATAATATATAGATATATATATATATATATTATATATATATAATATATATATATATATATATATATATATATATATATATATATATATATATATATATATATATATATATATAGTGATGGCGTAAATGCCCGGGCACTTAAGAATTGGGCAAATGCCCTGGGCATTTATCTGGGCATTTGTCCAATTTGGGCATTTTAGAGGGCATTTATACTTTTTTATATATATATATATATATATATATTATATATATATATATATATATATTATATATATATATATATATATATATATATATATATATATATAATATAATATATATATTATATATATATATATATATATATATATATATATATATATATATATTATATATATATATATATATATATTATATAATATATAATTATATATATTATATATATATATATAAGGTTACGAATGAGAATAGGGAGAATCTGTTTTAGGAATAATAAAATGTGATGTGCTTTCGTAGCTAGGGAATGAACTGTGAGGTTGTGAGGGAAACACTTCGGAAAATTCTGCATAACAATTGGCACTAATGAACGAGAATGATAAGTGAATGTTAAGTTGGTTTGAGGGCAAGGAGGAATAAAGTATTTCGGGATGAGGGGGGTCATTAGTAAGGAGGAGTAATGGGTAGAGTGAGAAGTTTGAAGAATGGTAAATTGCAGGTATAGATGAAATTACTGTGAAAAATGTCAAGAATGGAGGCGAGATTGTGATGATGTGGGATTGAAATTGTGTTACAAAGCGTTTATGGAGGGCGTATAGTTTCGATGGATTGGAGGACTAGTAGTAATATAGGTAAGAGAGGATACTGGCAACTGTAGGAATAATAGGAGGGAATTAGCCTTATTGAGTGCTGTAGAAGAAGATATAAAACTGGTATTTTTGAGTCGAAAGAGTGTGTCGAGTGACTGAAGGGCTGGATTGGTGAAGAACCAGGTGCATTTAGAAGTGGTAGAGGGGATGTGTGGATTCAAATCTTGTACATTGAAACAAAAGATGGAGAAAATTGAGATAGAAGAAGAATAAATTGTATTTAGGTTTTATGGATTTGCCAAAGTGTATGATAGGATAATAGGAAATCTTTTGGCAGGTGCTACTGAAATATGATGCTGCTGGTAGGCTCCTGAATGGAATCAAAAGATGTATGACGATAGGAAGCGCGTGTAAGAATAAATGGAATCAAAATTGATTGGTTTAATACTAATAGCGAAGTGAGGCAGGGATGTTTTATCTCCTTGGGTTATTCAATTTGTATGTGATGGGTTATGAAAGATTAGAGGTAGGGGTGGCAGGGAATGGTGTTAGGATTGGATGGAGAATAGAAGAGAGTGGAGGGTGCCCTACCTTATAATATGCGAATGATTGTTTTGTGTGGCAATTGAAGAGGTTTAAGAAGATTTGGTATAGAGATTGCCATGGTGGTAAAAAGGAGGAGTTTGAATTTAAACGTAGATAAGAGGTAAGGTTATGGTTGTGAGTGAGGACAGTCCTCGGTGTGAAGTTATGTTAGGATGGTGAGCAGCGAAACCAAGTTTCTGAGTTACACATATGTGTATCTTTGGATGAAAGGAAACGGATGATGCAGACTGTAGTAAGAAAAGTTGGTGAATGGCAGGAAGGTTTGGCTGGATGCAATTTCAATCGTTTGTGAGATGTTAGAGGGACTAAGTCTTTGAGTACGCTAGGGTCTTACATGAGGGTATGTTGGTACCTGTTGTAAGTATATAATGCGAGACTATGTTCTGGAATAAGAGGTATAGATGTAAAGTAAAATGTGTTCAGATGTACAATCTTAGGAACGTGTTAGGCGTCGAGAATTGATAAAATGAGAAATGAACATATTAGAGAGTTGGTGTGGTGTGAGGAAAGGGGTAAATAAGAGAAAAATGGATATCACATTGAGATGGTTTTTTCATGTGGAAAGGATGGATGATAGTCCGCGTGGTTAACAGATTGGTATGATTGGTGAGTGTGCTGGGGAAAATCGACGGGCTGCGGAGACCGAAGAAAAAGTAGATTGAGGTCAGTAAAGGAATGCCTGGAGGGAGAGAAATGTGAGTTGGAGAGGCGAGAAGGAAAGGTGGCATAATAAGAATGAATTCCGGAGTTTGTGAGGGGGTATGGTTTGTGGCCCACCTGTGTCTTGACTTGCAATAACTTCACCAGCCATATGTGGGGAACCTTAACAAAAGCTTTGCTAAAGTCTTGATATTATTATTTAGACTTAAGCAAAAAGGCTTTGATAACGGTTTCCCCACCATACGGCTGATGAAAGGAAGTTATGTGCGATTAAATATTAGTGAGTGGTACATGCGTTTTGGATTAAAAAAAGTGGTTGTGGAATAGAAAACAGTGACAGTGTGTCACTGCAATTCATCATGAAAAATAAGAAGAGTGGGCCCACAGGGTCAGTACTGGAGTAACTATGTTTCCTATTATACCATATAAAATGATTTAGACAAGGATTTTAAATTTAATGATTTCTAAGTTTGCAGATGGTACCAAAGTGGCTACCTCAGTAGGGAGGGATAGTGAAGGATGTATAAATATTCAAAAATGATCTTGATAAACTTCTTGGGTGGGCAGATAAGTTGCAAAATGAATTAATGAATTAAGTTTCTTCATCTAGGGTTTCTCAAAAAAAAGTTTTAACTACGATATGAATGGGGAATTGGCTCGAGTCTGTGGACAAGAAAAAGATTTAGGTGTGATTATGAGCAGTAATTTGAAAGTAGCTAATCAGTGTTTGGGAGCAAGAAATAAAGCTAATAAGTGACGGGCATAATTAAGCTCGTAATGCATGTTTACAAGAGCAAGGGAAGTTATTAAGAAAACTGCTACTAATACTATTTGTCATAGGCCAGTATTTAGCAGTATGTGCACAAGTTAGGATCCTTTAATTTAAAGACTTAGATATTGCTAGAGAGAGCGCAATGTTAGAGACACAAGAGTTGATTTCTGGGTTTGAGGGTAAGAGCTATGAGGAGAGCTGAAGGAGAGATTAATGTTTTTCTGTAGAAAGGCAATTTCTCAAGAGGGGATATGATACAAGTCTACAAAATATTTACATCTATTTATTATACAAGAGGTACCAAAAAATTTCTTCACCCCCCCCCAACCCCCCCCCCCCCCCCCCCCCCCCCCTTAGTAGAGCACGGACGGGAGACCAAGGCATAGTAAGAAAATTAAGAGAAAGCATGCCATCTTGATGTAAGAAAGCATTCATTCAGCAATAGGGTTGTTAAATTTTGGAATTGTTTGCGCAGGAGGTGGTTGAGTTTGACTCGAGTGCAACATTTAAGAAAGGATTGGATTGGTATATGGATGGTTTGGGTATCATATAGTATATTTTAATTAAGCCAAATTAACAGGTTTTGTAGTTACAGTAGTTATTAAGGTTAAAATGCATGTTACTTATAAAAGTTATTAAAAGCTTGTAGTGTGGTTGGCGTTTACTTTAGCTATAGTTTTTCTCGTTTTTAGTTGTAGACTTGTGTTATACTATGTAAGCTATTTGACAAGCTCATGATCTTGTGGAGTTGCATGAGCATGTTTTGGACTTGTGTATACTATGTAAGTTTATTGACAAGCCCAGGGTGCTTGTGGATTTTGCATGGAACATGTTGTTTGGTGATTGATTCTGTTGGTTTGACTGGGACAGTCTTGATAGGCCCATGTGGCTTCTTACTGTCTTTTATTTCTAATGTTTCTAATGTTTGACGAGATGCCATTGTAAGGGTCTGTTGCGATCCCGTGAAGCTCTAGGGTGGATTTTCTGACTGTAACTAGTTCTCACTAAAAGGTATAAAGGGGACGGTAAGGCTGTGCTTAATTTTCGACTTGCGTCATATTCTTCTACTACTTTTCTGCTTCCGGTGCATGTTGGCACTTTACCCCCATTCTTGGGGAGAGAAGGTGGGTGATGATGATGATGATATATAAAAACAAATACAATACATAAATACAAATGCGAAAAAAGAAATAACTATATTTTGGAATGTTTTTTTACAAATGCTGGTCAATAGATTCATCTTATATAATTTATAAAGTCCAGTTTTGGGCGGGCATTATGAAATGGGCAAATGCCTGGACAAATGCCCATTTTATAAATGCCTGCCCACTGGGCATTTGCCCAGCGTACATCACTATATATATATATATATATATATATATTATATATATATATATATATATATATATATAAATATTTTATTTATTTATATATATATATATAATATATATATATATAAAAAAAAAAAAATCAAATATATATCTTTATATATATATATATATATATATATATATATATATATAATCTTAAAGGACACCACTTTCTGTAACTTACACTTTTATTTTGTGATTTTTTTATCATTAAAACCAAAAGATAAATGTTTAGCATATCCAACTGTAGTGATTTCTTGCAATACTTGTGATAAATCTAAAAATCATGCCAGCTGACTCAGTTTTTGAGTTAAGAAATGTATTTTGCTCTTCATCCTAAATACAAATAAACACAAAATTTAATTTTTATTGTAGCAGTTTTAAATTGTACCTAGTCAAACATGCATCCCTGTATTTTGAGTAATTTTTTAGAATTTGTTCCAACTGTTTATATTCCAAAAACATTTATTTTGAAATTTATTTTTTAACTATTTTATCCAGGCTTTTCTTTTTAATAAAGCATTGTTAAAAAAATTAATCACACTCTTTACCTTTATTATTGAATATTATTGTTTGGAATATCTTCATATTACAATATAGAGCCTAATTATTTTTCCTTATTTTAGTGAAGATTACATTTTTTTTCTCCAGAAAATATTAAACATTTTTCACATTTATTATTATTATTATTATTGTTATTATTATTATTATTATTATTATTATTATTATTATTATTATTATTATTATTATTATTATTATTATTATTATTATTATTATTATTATTATTATTATTATTATTGTGATGGGACGATTGCAAAATAACTTTAAATTCTGATAAAAATTCCAAAATTTCTGATGATGATTTTTATCAATTCTGATTCCAAAATATTTCCAATTTCCATTTGTATCAAAAATTCCCTTTATGATTCTGATGCCAATTTCAGGATTTTTTTTGATTCTTCCAACTCTCAATGCTGATTCAGATTCAGCATCCCATCAGTAATTATTATTATTTTATTTTCTTTCTTTCTCTTTTCCACGGATCCCCACAGATTTGGGGATGGGGTGTGCAACGCGCACCAGAGACAGAATAGTTTAGAAGAAGACCTAAATCAAAGTAGAATGGCTCCCAGAACCTTCCCTCATACCCTCAAGTGTGAGATTGTCACGTCCAAAAACCACCCTGAAGCTTCACAATACTGTGACAGTCACCCAATGTGGTATCATCCTATTGCCAGGGTTCTTTCCCTGGGCCAAGCCTACAACCATTCCCCCTCTCAAAACCATACCATTTACTACTATTATGCACCAATCCTCTCGCTTGTGCTAAGTTCACATTCCTTTCCTTCAGATATTCTCCGACTCAATCCACCTTTTCTTTGATCTCCCAGATGGTTGATTCTCAACATACTTAACTTTATGCACATATTATTATTATTATTATTATTATTATTATATTATTATTATTATTATTATATTATTATTATTATTATTATTATTATTATTATTTTATTATTATTATAATTATATACGGAGTCATGATTACTATTCACCTATTAGGTAAAATATTTTAAATTTCATTACTTATATATATAAAAGGGGAATGTATATATATTAATATTTTTTTTTCTTTTAGGCCAAGTCGTTGCTACACATTACAATAAACTTGAGGAGAAAGGTTTGAAGGAACGAAACTTGAGTCGCATCGTCTACATGAGAAACTTTAATAATTGGATAAAGAGTATACTTATATCGAAGTTCATGACTAAGATAAGGGAAGAATCACCCGATGACATCAAAATTATTGCCCTTGATATGGGCAGTGGAAAAGGAGGCGATTTAATGAAGTGGCAAAAGGTAGTGGTTTTGAAATCTTTATAAAAATTAGTTGTGTTTTAGTATGTTTAGTGATTATAATCAGATAGTTTGCAGATGTATATTTTTTGTTAAAAGTTTCCAAATAAGCTTTAAATATATATATACCGTGTATAAAATATATATATATATTATACTGTGTATATATATATATATATATATATATACTATATATATATATATTATTATATATATATATATATAATATATTAGTGATGGGACGATTCCAAAAATTTCCAGCCGATGCCGATTCCGATACCAGTCAAAAAGTGCCGATTCCGATTCCGATTCCAATTCTTTATATATTATATATATATTATATATATATATATATTATATATATATTATTATATATATATCATATATATATATATATATATATATTATATATATATATATATATATATATATATCTTTCTTTCTTTCTTCACCTTCCGCTTTGCCCCAAGATTGGGGGGGAAAGGTGCTGTACAAGCATCGGAAAAAGAAAAGCAGTAGGAGAAAATGACAAACGTCCGAAAAGAAAGACCAGCCTTACCGCCCCCTCTGTACCATAAATTAGTGAGAGCTCGTCACAGACAGAAATTCCACCCTAGAGCATCATGGGACCGCGACGACCCTCACTATGGTATAAATCGTCAATGTAAGGTTCATTCCCCTGGCCCAGGTGGGCCACAACCATGCCCCCATACAAAAACCCCGACCATTCTCTCCTATCATGCACCTTTATTTTCGCCTCTGCCAAATTCACATTTCTCTCCTTCAGACATTTCTTTACCGCCTCAATCCACTTTCTCTTCGGTCTCCCAGCCCGTTTAGGTTCCCAACACACTCACCACTATAACATCCGCTTAACAAACCTACTATCATTCATCCTTTCCACATGACCCAAACCATCCTCAACATACTTTCATTATTCTCTCATTTACCCCTTTTTCTCACCACCACACCACTCTCTAATACGTTTATTCCTCTCTTTATCAATTCTTCTCACCACTTGGCACACCCCTAAGATTGTCCATCTGAAACACATTGAACTTTTTAGATCTATACTTCTATTTATTCCAGACATTAGTCTCACTACCATACAATAACAAAGGTTAAACAACATACCCTCATGTAAGACCCTAGCACACTCAAGACTTAGTCCCTTTTTATCATCCACCAACGATTTATTGCACCAGCCACCTTCCTGCCATTCACAAAACCTTTCCTACTACACTCTGCATCGTCCGTTCCCTTTCCCTTCCAACATATACCCTAAATATTTAAAACTCAGACACTTGTTCTAGCTGTCCACCATCTAACATAACTTCACACTGAGGAGTGTCCTCACTCCCAACCATAAACCTTACTCTTATCCACGTTTACTGTCAAGCCCCCCCCTTTCACACACCCTGCCAAATCTCTCTATCAATCCTCTCAAACTTTCTTCAGATTCGCCACAAGAACCAAATCATCCGCACTTATAATAGGTAGGGCACCCTCCACTCAACTCCATTCTCCACCATTCGAACACCATTCCTGCCATCCCACCTCAATTCTTTCATAACCCCATCATATACAAATTGAAGAACCAAGGAGACATATAACACAACCCTGTCTTACTTCCGCTATTAATCCTAAACCAATCACCATTGGCACCATTTAATTCTTACACACGCTTCACTATCGTCATACATACTTTTGATTCCATTCAGGAAGCCTACCACCAAACACCATATATCACTAACACCTGCCATAACGCTTCCCTATAAATTCTATCATACGCCTGTTGCAAATCCATAAAAACCTAAATACAATTTATTCTTCTCTCCCTCATTTTCTCAATCCATTTGTTTCAATGTAAGATTTGATCCACACATTCCTCTACCACTCCTAAACGCCCCTTGTTCTCACCAATCAGTCCCTTCAGTCACTCGACGCACTCTTCGACCAAAATACCAAGGCATATACCTTCCCTACAACACTCAAATAAACTTATTCCCCTATAATGTCTACAGTCCCCTTTTCTCCCTTTACCCTTATACAAAGGGGTACTATTACGCTCTCCTCCAATCCTTGGAAACTATACCCTCCATAAAAACGCTTTATTACACCAACTTCAAATCCAATCAATCACCCATCTCGCCTCCCGCTCTTGATCATTTTCACTAGTTAATTTCATTCTATACCTGCCAGACTTACCATTCTTCAACTTTCTCACCCTACCCATTACCTCCTCCTTACTAATAACCTCATCCCCAAAAATACCTATTCCTTCTGTGCGGCCATCAAAAACCACACACAATCACTAACACCTCATCATTACTGTTAATTTTGTGCAGATTTTTCGAAGTGTCCTTTCCACACTCCCCTCACATCCATTTCATCAGTTTACAAAGCACCATCCCTATTCATTATCTAAGCAGGATTCCCCTTATTCTCATTCTTAACCTTTCGCGCGTTCCTTCCAGAAGAGCTTTCCTATTTCTTTTTAATTCCCATTCATCCTCCTTTCCAAACTGTTCATTTACCTCTTGTTTTTCTCCTAACGTTATACCCCTTTTAGTATTTCTTTTTTATTCCTCCTTTATATAATTCCAAAAGCAATCTTTCTTTGAATCTTCATTCATTTGCTTTTTAGTACATTCAACCACGCTTCTTTTTTACCTTTAACCGCTTTCATCACCTCTTCATGCCACCACTTCGCTGTTACCATTCTTACTTCCTACTTTAGCACATCCACACACTTCCTTTGCACTTACTAACAATTGCTCCTTTCATTTGCCCCCAGATTTGTTCAGTATCAACTTGTTCACATTCAACCGTTTTACTAGCGAGCGCTCTTACATACTTATCCTTATTATCTTGCACACTTAACTTCTCACTTTTAATTTTACCTACTTCCTTTCGTATCACCTTCCTCTCCATCCAAGCCCCCACTAACTTAATTTTACATAGAACAACATAATGATCCGATAATCCCATTCCTAAACCCCTAACTGATTTACCATCCAACACATACTTC
This sequence comes from Trachelipus rathkii, assembly GCA_015478945.1. NCBI lineage: Eukaryota > Metazoa > Arthropoda > Malacostraca > Isopoda > Trachelipodidae > Trachelipus > Trachelipus rathkii. Next base: position 6,121 of record JABUQX010065827.1, on the reverse strand, counting down.
AAACATCTCCTTCTTCACCAACACTTAATCATCATTCATACTTTTCACTTCGATACATCTCTACCTACACCAACTCTAGTATACTTATGGATACTCTTGTGTTTAAAGAAAGTATTACTTACACACATACCTCTCTCCTCACAGAAAATCAATCACCTTCCTACCAGTCTCTTCCATTTTCTCCCACCACCCCAAAACCACCTGTTATACCATCCCTTTTTTGACCACCTATCCAACCATTCAGGTCCCCCAAAACTATCAATCTGAAGCTCCTACTCACCCCTTCCAGAACATCATTCAGATTATCCCAAAAAATCGTACTCTCTTCAACGTTTCCCTCAGATGGACCATATGTCACAACCACATATTACCTTGACCTTTTCAAACTTAAATTTAAACCATTGAATATATATATATATATATATAATATATATATCTATAATATATATATATATATATATATATATATATATATATATAATATTATATATATATATATATATATATATATATATATATATATTATATATATATATATATATATATATATATATATATATATTATATATATATTTATATATATATAATTATATATATATATTATATATATATATATATTTATATTATATATATATATATATATATAATATATTATATATAATATATATATATATATATATATACGTTATATATATATATATATATATATATATATATATATATATATATATATTATATATATATATATATATATATATTTATATATATAATATATATATATATTATATATATATATATATACTATATAAATATATATATGCCTAATTTTGCTAAATCAACTAATTTTAGAGATATTTAAAACCTTTTAAATTAATGTTATAGAATTCTCGTATATTTTTTATCTTTGCTAAAGAAATAATTAGTTAATAACCTTTTATTTATTTTAACCACTGAAAAATAATAGCAATATTAAAAATCTTACAATAAATGAACATTTTTTTCTTTTCTTTTTGTTTAAAAAAAAAATTCCTTCTTTAATTTACTAAAAAGTAAGATCTTGAAGCAAAATTATAATTATTATTTGTAGTTAAATCATGACTCTAAAGTTGTAGTGCAAAACATTAACATTTCTCCCGTTTCTAAGTGCATCCGATTTTTTTAGGAGAATAAATTGATCCTCCAATTCTGAAGAGTCTTTCACTTTCACGGAAAAGGGGACGAGCTTGAATATTTTCTAGCAGGACACCCAAATGCTGAAAAGGTTCCTTTATTCGATAACCACCATTGTAAGGGACTTTTCGAATGTTTTAATAAGTATTCATTATTTTTATAATTGGCTGATTTTCTACTTTATAACACATTCAATTTTTCTAATATATGTGTTCCTTTCTCCTGGGGGAAATGAGTTTCTTTGCTGTTTTTAAAGTCATTTTCTCTCTTTAAATTCCGAAAAACAACTTTCAAAACTGAAGTTAAAACTATTATCTTCAGTATCACTTTTTTCGCCCCATTCTGTTATAAATGAGGGAAAAAATCTTGAAAATTGGTTTAAAGTAGGGGAAACTGTTTTCCTTTCCTTTATACAACATATATCTTCGCACATCCATTGGTTAAGAATATCTTCCACTTTTATACTGTTATATCATCCTCCAAGGAATGTAATTTTAAAGCGTGGATCAAGATAGGTAGCAAGCACAAGATTCCTATCAGTAAAGTAAATGCTGAATCTATTTTTTACTGAATTTTTCCATGCTGATACTGTAGACCCAAGTCCCTCAAATTAGTTCTCTTTTTCTGACTCTTTTAAAAAAAATGCAAAATCATTTTCATATTTGGGATTATTGCCGATGTCATTGATTCCTTGTGGCTCAATCTGAAAATTGGTTTAAAGTAGTGGAAACTGTTTTCTTTTCCTTTATACAACACATATCTTCGCACATCCATTGCTTAAAAATATCTTCACTTTTTGTATATTGTTTATTTTTTTTTTTTTAATCATCCTCAAGGAATGTAATTTTAAAGCGTGGTATCTAGATAGGTAGCAAGCACATGATTCTTATCAGTAATAAAGTAAATGCTGAATCTTATTTTTTACTGAATTTTTCCATGCTGAGACTGTAAACCCAAGTCCCTCAAATAGTTCTCTTTTTCTGACTCTTTTAAAAAAAAATGCAAATCATTTTCATATTTGGATATTGCCGATGCCATTGATTCATTGTGGCTCAAGTGCTGAAAATTGGTTTTAAAGTTAGTGTGGAAACTGTTTTCCTCCTTTATAACAACATATTATTCTTCGCACAATCCATTGCTTAAGAATATCTTCCACTTTTTTATATTGTTATAATCATCATCAAGAAATGTAATTTTAAAGCGTGGATCAAGATAGGTAACAAGCACAAGATTCTTATCAGTAAAGTAAATGCTGAATCAATTTTTTACTGAATTTTTCCATGCTGATACTGTAGACCCAAGTCCCTCAAATAGCTCTTTTTTCTGACTCTTTTTCAAAAGAAAAAATGCTAATCATTTTCATATTGGGATTATTGCCGATGCCATTGATTCCTTGTGCCTCAATAAATTTGTACAATCAACAAAATTTAAAGTATTTTTAGCAAATTTTCAAGAACTTTCCATTTGTTTCTAAGCATACAGGTTTGAATGATCACTGCAATATGAAATGAGACCCGTCTTTTGTTCAAAATTTTTTGATTTTTGAAAGCATATGGTACTGGCTATTACATCTGGTTGTATATCCTGATAAATTACTGTTGCTGTGGTAAAATTAAAAATCTAGTTTTAATATTCTTCATACTTGGAAATAGCTTGGGGCGAGGGATTAAAATGACCTACGATTTGTATTTGCATATGGATATATTTTTTTTACGTCTCTTTGTTCAAATATGGCATCATTGAGAACTAGTGTCAAAGAGTGTAAAAAGCAAGGTAATTTCTGGAATCCTGCTTGTGTAACTCCTGCAACCATATTAGGTGCGTTATCCCTTACTATAACATGAATTTTATTAGCAGGAATATTGAATTCTTCCATAACATTTTGAAGACAATCACTTATATTATTAGATGCTGTGTGAGATACTGAAAAGGTTGAAACTCGAAAGATAGCATTTATATTCAATAGCTCCAATTATTACAAACCTCAAGGCCAATATTTCACTGCTCACTTACGAGTTCACGGGTATATAATTATCAAAACATATTACATAACATGACTAACAAAACATTGCCAATATGTCTGCCTGTCTGAAAATTCTAACATGATATCTTGGCTCTACGTAAAGATGCGCCTCTCAATCCAGTTTTCTTTAATTAAATAGAATTCAGAAACCGAATTAAAAATCAATACGGCAGACTTCGAATTATTGTCTTTGAAATAATAAGATCGAATAAAATTATTTCAGATTGTATACCAAAGAATCGGTCAAAGAACGATTAATTTTGCCGATTCCGAGTTCCGATCTAAAAAACAGCCCGATTCCTCCGATTTCCGATGCCCGATTCCGATTAATCGTCCCATCACTATATATATATATAGTATATATATATATATATATATATATTATATATATATATAATATATATATAATATATATATATATATATATATATATATATATATATATATATATAATATATATACTATATATATATATATATATCATTTATATATAATATATATATATATATACTATATATATATATATATATATTAGAAGTTGCCAAATAATTTTTTAAGTTTCTTTCTGTAATCGGCTTAAAAAATGTAATCTAACACTTTTTAAAATAGTGCCATCATATCTTTAGTACTTAATTTTGTTCTTTTATATATTCTGTATTAATTTACAGGCTAACATAAGACATTTAATATGCGCTGATATTGCTGAGACCTCAATTTCTCAATGTAAAGAAAGATATGAACATCTTTCAAAGAGAGGAAGAATTTTTTCAGCGGAATTTGTCATTGCTGATTGTACAAAGGTTAGTTATTATTATTGATTATTATTATTATTATTATTATTATTATTATTATTATTATTATTATTATTATTATTATTATTATTATTATTATTATTATTGTTAACATGTATAAAAATTTTGTATCAGATTTAGTTTTTCACATTGAGGACCATGTCGTCCTCTTAAATATAATTAGGAGTAATATTGCAGAAATTTTTTTTTCTTTTCTAATGAAAGTATATTTGTGTAATATCTTTCTAAAGTGAGCAATGCTACAAACTCTTTAATAATCTTTTTTTTTTTTTTTTTCATCCTAACATTTCCAGCAGTAGATTGAAGATTTTGCTTTTGCTATCAGTATTGTTAGCATTATTTGAATAAAAATATAAAAAAAAATAGTAATGGTAATGTTAGGATGCGTAAATGGATAGATAATTTTAAATTTTTTATGGGCAGATAATAATATAATAATAATAATAAAATAACTAATAATAATAATAATAATAAATAATAATAATAATAATAATAATAATAATAATAATAATAATAATAATAATAATAATAATAATAATAATTAAAGTTCCAAGGAATTATTTTAATTTTTTTTTGGTGAGGTGGAAGAAAAAACCAAGGCCACTGATGACAATCAGATAAAGTTGAATTTTGGATAATTGTTTTTCAGACAAGACTTAAGCAACATTTAGAAGCTCGTGAAAAAAAAGTTCATATTGTTTCATGTCAGTTTGCATTTCATTATTGCTTTGAATCATTGTCACAAGCCGAAACTATGATTCAGAAATGTTTCAGAAAGTTTACGGCAAAGGAGGAATTTCATTGCTACAATACTGATGCCAAACAAATTTTGTTTGAGTAATAATATATATATAATATATATATAATATATATTATATATATTATATATATTATTATATATATACTAATATATATATATATATATATATATTTATATATATATATAATAATAATAATATATATATATATATATATATATATAATAATATATATATATAATAGGGTGATTCAAAAAACCTCTGCGACAAAACCGGGACAAAAAGGGCTGATAGAGCAAACGATAAGGAACTTTTATTGTTAAATAACCTATGTTGTATGGCGCGTTTCGTTTCAAAGTTACGGACGATTGGAAGGTTACACAGTTTATGTTTGTGTGACGGCGTTGGCAGTAGGTACCGACGATTTAGGTATTAATTTTTAATGTGTGTGCCGTGCGTACATGTGTGTAACGGCTTAACGTCCTTCGGAAACACGTGGCAATACCTTTACCTTGCCCAATTCATCGTTGATTCAGTACAGATGTAGGACATCGATACGAATGGATCACTACACTCTTCCAGAGTAAACCGACATGATAATGTGTTACGGTGCGGCGAACGAAAATGACGAGAGCGCACCTCATGTACCGAGAACGGTTCCACACAGAAATCACCCCACCACACAATGTTTGCTTCGCCTTCGAGATAATGGGACCCTTCGTCCGGTGCATTGGTGGAAGACCACGTTGATGGTGGGGGTGATTTCTGTGTGGAAACCGTTCCCGGTATATGAGGTGCGCTCTTTGTCCATTTCCTTTCGCCGCCGCACCGTAACAAATTATCATGTCGGTTAACTCGGGAAGAGTGTATTGATCCATTCGTAATCTGAATCAACGCTGAATTGGGCAAGGTAAAGGATTGCCACGTGTTTCGAAGGAGTTAAGCTACACTCATGTACGGCACGCACAAACATTAGAATTGATTAACCTAAATACGTCGGAAACCTACATGGCAACGGCGGTCACACAACATAAACTAGTGTACCTTCAATCGTCCATATTTTAAACGAAGCGTCATACAACAAGGTTATTAACAATAAATGTTCCGTTATCGTTTGCGTTGCTAGAGTAGCCCCTCCCGAGGTTTGTCGCAGAGGTTTGATATGTCACCCTGATATAAATATATATATATATATAGATGAGTATGTATATATATATAGGATATATAGTAGTATATATATATATATATATATATATATATAAATTATATATATATATATATAATATAATATATATATATATATATAAATATATTATAATAAACTATATATATTATATAATATCGGGTGGTATCTCCTC
>JABUQX010065826.1:0-30553 GCA_015478945.1 Trachelipus rathkii | reverse complement strand
TTTTGAAATTAAATTCTTTGTGTGTGTAGCTACTTTTCTTAAAGATGTGCGGATTCAGCTTAATTTTCAAACATGAATCAGTATGAAATCAGCCTCCGATTAGAAGCAAAAGCTTCAGTGGAATAATTACAACTCGTTGAAGAGCTTTAAAAAATTACTCGTTTTCTAGAAAAAAAAGACTATCCTAAGTTTCTATGGTTGATAAATCTTTGTGTGTAGCTACTTTCTTAGATTTCCGTCATTTCAAGCTTATTTTTCAACACGAATCTAATGAATAAAGAATGAGGAAGAAATATGGTCGTTGGAAGGCATGGAAAGAAATGCATTTGAAAATTTACTAGCCATGCTTCGTGGGGAAAGTGAACCTGAAGGTTCCATTTTCACTTCTTTAATGATTGTTTTAAAGAAATTGTGGGATCAAAAATCGTCATACAGAAAGAAAGTGAGTAAAAAAAAGAAAGCCATTCTTATTGACATATACTTTTTAATACATGTACATTAAAAAGTAAAAAGGCTACATACGGAATTACATGAAGAAATAAACAAATATATAAGTTTGCCTACTTTTACCAGTGAAAGGACAATGATATTTTTCCCTTCAATTGGGGATAAAAAACACTAGAAAAAGTTTTATGAATTTGGAAAAAACTAGCAATAAGTTACCTATAAGCTGGAGCGTCAGTAAGTGAAAGTGAATAAATATTTAAAAAAGATTTTAAGAGGTGCTTTTTCAGTGAATCCACATAAAATAAGTTATTAGCTGAAAATGGAGAACTGCTAATGTTGTCATTTTAAACTTAGAGCTTATTCAAATGAAGTTTAGTTTAATATCTCTAACTACAAAACTTTTCAATTTTCATTTAATTATTTTTAATATGTGAATGGTTTGCTATAGGTAAGAAATAGTTATTTACTTTTTGTTTTATTTACTTTGTATATAACACTGGTAAACATGAAATTTCTTGGACGGGGTTATCGAAATTGATTATTGATGTGCTTGATTCCAAAAATGTAATCGGTTTTTGCATATCACCTCGCATTTGTGAGATATTGTGTAACACAGATTTGTAAAATTTATGATATTCTATTTCAGGAGGGTCTATCACAATTATTGGGATATATATATATATATATATATTATATTTATATATATAGTATACTATATATAATATATATATATCATATATATATATATATTATATATATATATATTATATATATATTATATATTTATAATATAATAATTATATATATATTTAATATTATATAATAATTTAAATAATATATATATATATATATATAATATATAATAATATATATATATATATATATTATTAAATTATATATAATATATATATATATATAATTGGATTATAATGAAGGCGAGAGGAGAGAGAGAAAAAAATCGCAATGATATGATACATGTCTTTTGATAGATTATATGTTAAACATTATATAATACAACTACGAATAAAGGAGTAAAGATGGGACAACAAGTGAATCTGTAATAAGCAGGGAATGTTTAGTTATTGTGTAAACACTAACCTACGATGTAGTTAAACTCTCCTTTCCGTTAGACGAAGTCACTGTGCGATAGGCTGATCTGGGGAAATCCCTCATCAAGGCGCCCAACAACTAGAATCGGCCCTTCACTACTTTGGATATACTCCCACTTGACCCTTAGTGACCGGGGATAGCCGTCCGACCGCGTAACGTCCTTCCCCCTGAACTTTGAACTAGATCGTTGATGGAAAGCGTACCCGTGCCACCCTGCCTCATCACTAAACATCGCCCTGAAATAGTTATGTATTCTGACACCGGAACCCTGGTTTCTATAAGGTGAGAATGGAAAGTAGTGCAACTTTATACTCAATCCCTCTAGCATCCTTTATGAGAATTTGCAAAACTTGGTACTATCAGCCCTTCCTGTCACAATAATGTTAAGTGGTTCCGGCTTTCCCTGTTGTCCCAAAAATTATTTCTCCGTGATTGCATACCAACCGGATCCGCTGATAATGGAGAGGCTAATTCTTCCCACGCTCTTAGCTCTCGGTGGAAACACCGAATGTCTTCCAATTGCTGAGCAAAGGCAAAAAAGCAATCACGCCAGAGCATGTGTCGCGGTATAATTATTGGGTGTGAAGGGCCAATTCAAAACATGATCCCAGATCTTTTTTCTCTCTGTCATCTATGACCAGGGGAAACGCTTGAGGGCAATTACCATTATAGCGGGACAGACATTCAGCCAAATCATGGGAGTCCCAGGAATTTACTTCACAAAATGGGTGTATAGTTTTCAGGTACAAACGCAAAGTTTAATTATGATGTGTTCTTATGTACCGCCCCCCAAAGCCGGCGGTAAGATGATGTTTCTCTCTGTACCAAGTGGTCACGTACGATTGTTGCCCCTGTCCCCCTTGGCGGTCAAGATTTCCCTGCCGGTGGCCAATACTCTTTTGGTCCCAAGGATCCTTTTGCGCGCCCGGCTCATAAGGTGTCGCCCGGAATAAGCCACAGGAGGGAGCAGGAAGTGGGATTTTTGCTGTGATGAAAACATGGCTTTGGACTGACCGGAGCAAAATGTTATTTAGAATTTTGAGGTCGACGCATATGTTACCATCCATGTACCTTGATTTTGTGTAGCCTCTCCAAACTGTCTTGATTTTTTCAATACTCCTCTCTCATCCGTAAAGAGTACCCTAATACGGTGGAACCGGACGACCACCGAGCATTACCTGTTTGCCGTTTAACCGAATCTACCCGTTCGCTGTAACCAAACACCACACTTTTTAACTGCCTCTCTTGGGATAAAAGGCGTCCCGCTCGTGGCAGTGCCAGAGACATGTCAGAAATGTGAAATGACAAATGGCAGCCAACTAACCCAACCTCGTGCATGCGGAAAAAGGCGAATGTGAGTGTCAATGGGAAAAAGTCCTCCACAAATAGCAGACCAGAACAGTTAAGTAAGAATACGGCAATCTCATAAAAGTAGTTACGAGCCATGCAACTTCAACACTGCAAACTACACCAGACTACTGACTGGAAAAAGCTCTCCGCAGGACTCTGCTTCTGCATGTTACTACAAACTGTATATACTAAAAATGCTGCCACAAGGTCAGTCAGTTCAATGATTTTCATGACAACTTTAAGCCAACAGCACCTCAGGACAACTATCGGCAAATCGCAACTACTCATACAAAGATACGTTCAGATATCACCCTGAGAAAGTGAAGAACAGAAGGTGGACACGGACCACTCCGCTTGATATTTCAAGATGGAAATGATAGACATGGCCACCTCACGGTCCAATCCCTGGACCGGCACGTCCCAATAAACGTGAAGATACTTAGAACGCTAGCTAAAAGTTACCACACATTGCGTTCGTAACCGTAATATCGACCGCTCGCAACTAGTTTTAAATCTAACATCTTAGTACTTGCTTGCCTACTGGCCCTAAGATATATGCGGAACAGAAGTAACCACGATGCGGGCCCAGTCAATGACGCATACAGTGGAACATACAACTACGTAGCTTGCCGCGACTTATGGAATTTGTTGATCACATTTCCTAAGGTGAATTATCGCAAAAGAAACTGTAGAGATACCATGAATGCAACACAGGACGGCGGAAACCGTGGGACACTCGTAGCCCAATGACAGGCACCCATAATGCCCCCCAAAGAGGAAACGTGTATATAATAGAGCAATCAGGCATCCTGGGCCAAAATTACTATTAATCTAGCTAACCAACCAAGTGCCAGGATCCGAGAAACAAGATTCTTCACCTCCACCTCTTCTTTGGTTTGTTGCAAAGACCAGTAGGATAAAGATAAAGTGTTTCTTTCTATTTTTTCTGGTAAAAATGAGGACCTGCGATGCCGATCACTAATGTTGAAATAAAACTAAGGTTCCTGTCCCGGCCTGTGTCAAAGTAGCGAACCCGGAGGTGTGCGACAAAGAGAGATAATATTTCGGACAAAGAGCCGAATATTCGGGTATCCTCCCTCCGGCCGCCAATACTTTTCTAGCCGAATATTCGTGTTCATATTCGGTAGTCGGCTTATGTCACTATTCTGCACATCTCCTAGAAAAATAAGGTATATATACTGAATATATTAAATTCTACTTACCTTATAAAATATATTTATATATATATTACCTACCAAGAATAAAGTTAGTAGTATATATAGCGTGAGGGGTTACATATAATATTACCGTAGTAATATATATATATATAATCTATTAGATAATATATATATGTACATATATATATATAATATAATACGAGAGAAAATATTAGAGAACACAGCAAGTATTTTTCTACCTGTACTTTTATTTTTGTAGAATTACAATTCAAAGAAGATATATCTGGAATACAGATAGAAACGGTATATAGGAATAATTATTACACCCACACAAAAAATGTTGTGATCCCTCCGCAAGGTTGTTAAAAAAGATGGCCCTTTAGCCAAAAGTAGTACTTTGCAGGCAGAAAAAGTAACCTTGTGTTGAGCTAGAGAACTCTCTTGACAAAAAGCGGTACACCAGAGGTTAAGAGAAGGTGCTGTATAGTTTACAATTATGAAGTTTCCCTACGGACATCCACTTTCGTGAAGAAGATCACGGTATATAACTCGCAAAAAATGTAAACAATTAAGAATGTTGTAGATACCCAGACGTACTCTGTGAAACGAAACCATTTCCATAACTTTGCAAAATTTCTTCTGGAAAAATACTATATTTATGTTAAAGCACCGTTATATAGTTATCCCTATAGGGTTATATAAATAGTGGGTATGTTATATATATATAGTAAGGGTACTGATATAGAATAAATAAAACGCCTCCGCCCCAATACCCTGTGTAGGTAAATTATAAGTAAATGAACCGCTATATGATTAGGTAAGATATAAATGAGGGGTATATATATTATATATATATATATATATGTATCATGTGAAATACCGATACCCTAATAATAGGCATCTACGTCTAGAACTGCCGATTCCGTGCTTAGACACCGTTCCGCGGGTTCCAAAGCTCGGAAAAACTAACCCGGAAACTTTCTAATTTTTCAAATGTCTTGCCCTTAAAAAAAAAGTTCAGTAATTGATTTGGTCAATTTATCTCAGTTAATGCCCGTTTAGTTAGGCAATAAAAATAATATTAGGGAAAATATTGATGTATTATGTGGCATTTATAAAATATCATGATAAAATGACTTCGACTCTATAGATTTTATGAAAAACTTTAAATATTGAAAACAAATATTTGCATCCGCGAATACTGAAATAGCTTTAATACGTCTAATAGAACAGGGTTGGTGATTTTTTTTTACATTTTTTTTTGAAAAACAAATTGCCTTTTTTAATTATTATTTTGATTAAAAATTAGTAAATAATTGCCTAATTCATTTTACCTAAATTAATAATATGTTTTTTAGGAAGGATATATTTTTATTATTTAAAAAACTTCTAATTTTTAACTTTATTTCTTGGGTATATAAAAATTGACTTGAACTACGATTGTTGAATTTAACTTTATTACCCTATAGACGTCCCACCAATGAAACTGTACTCCACCGATTTAACTAGTGCATTATTAAGGAATGATAGCTAAGGATAATATAATTGAATCAAGAAAAAAAAAAAACAAATTTGAAACCTAAAAAAATCCCAACTTAAACATTATTCAAATATCAAATTCATGGCCTATTCAAGCTGCGCACTGGTCTGGCACAACCCCTGCTTTAGAATACTAGACCTCCGGTATAAAATTAAAAATTTGTACAGGGTACTTTATTATTATTAATTGAAATTTTGTAATCCACCCTTTCTAATTTAATGGTTGAAGATTTGCATCCTTTCCAATTTCCAAAGGTATCAGACCGCCTTACATGATTGATTTTTCTTAAAGGGAATTATCTAGAGTAAAAAAAAGAGCAAAGGGTGTTTTGAACTTTTAACTAATGGGCTTGGCTGACACTTCAGGAAATCATCAAAGACAGAGATATATAGACTAATTAACAAATGGATGAAACCAAATTGAAATGCTATTTTTTTTTAAATTTAAAAAATATAAATGTGAAGTAATAAATTGAATAAGTTTTATAATTCTGCAAATTTTCATTAAAATACTTTAAGGAATTTTAGAATTTAACGTTAGTTATAAAACTTTAAATTTGTACTTCACATTTATATTTTTAAAATCTAACAACAATTATTTCTTCATCATTTGCTTAAATTAGTCTAGAACTCGTCTATGATGATGCCTGAAATTGGCCAGGCGAAATATTAGATTAAAATTCAGAAAGCTGTTGGTTGTTCTTTTCTACTCTAGAATATTATTTATTATTATTATTATTATATTATTATTATATTATTTATTATTTATTATTTATTATTATTATTATTATTATTTAAAAGAAATAACTTTAAAGTTAGAAAACTTTACTACAAACAACAATATAAACTAAAACTGTTAAAGCAAAGTTACAAAAAAAATTTAAATCAAGATTCCATAATTTTCTTTACTTAAAATTGGAATTTATTTTGGAATTATTGAAAGATGTTGTAGTGCCATAGGGAAAATAAGTTTGCTCTCCAGTGTTGTGGATGGATTAAAACTGTGATCCCTTCTTATCCTCAAACACGTTACCCGCTTTCTGAAAAAAGCTTTTTCTGAAAAAAAAAAACTTTTTAAAATTTGAAGACCCGTAGAACTTTATATAGATATTCGTGTGGGATTTTACTTAATAAATGTTTATTGGGTAATTATAGTATTGGTTATGACTAAAGAGCGCTCCACCAGTATGGGATATAACAAAGATGCCAGATACTTTTAGAGAGACCCCTTCACTTGTTAACTCTCGTAAATTTTTAAGTAGAAAAATATGTAAGTGTGTAGCGGAGGTCGAAAAAGTTCCCGTTTCCGGCCGGAACCTTTCCCAAAGTGTATCCACCAGAACCAAAAATTCTCGGTTCTCCAGTACATCCCCCGCGTAATATATAGTCCTATACCGGGATTATATATATAGACCTATATAATATATACTATAGTATATATAATATTATATATCAATACTATATATATATTATATCACTATATATATCTACTATATTATATTAGTATAGATAGGCTATGAACTTAACATCTAGTAACATAATATTGATTAGGCTATGAACTTAATGTCTAGTAACATACATTTGATTACCACCGGAGTGCGTGCCTACCTGAGCGCACTATCAATTTTTGTAGGCGCAAAGTGCCATAGGCGCAACAATTTTTAAAAATAGGCGGGACTAAGCAAAGGCACACCAAAGTTGGACCTCCCAAAATCTACTTGCGGCCAAATATAGCCGCCTGGCCTGAATGAACAGGGAACAGATTAGATGTTTTTTCTTTTACCGGCTTCCAAAAGTTCTAGAACTTAGAAGCGTGGCAAACTTGTATCCATTCTAAAAACCAGTGCTGCCGAAAAGTAAAACTTTATATATATTATATATAGTATAATAGTAATATATATATATATAATATTAATAATAATATATATAAGTAGATATATATACTTTGGTAGATAATATATATATATATATAAATGATATATTATATAATATATATATATATATATATCAATATTATATATATATATATTAACTAGTTAATTACAATTAAATTGGCAACTATGGCTCTGAAAATTTTAACTTCTTCAGCGTTCGTGCTGAACCTCCTGGGGGAAAACACGGATCACAAGGACATGGAGGGGAAGAGGATGGTAGATATAGGTTTACGGTGTTTTAATTAAAAAAAAATTAAATTAAATGTGTTTTTCTTCCTTATAAAAGCATGCTTTTATTATCGCACTAAAGTTTACTATGCAAATAAATTTAGCCAACAGCCACCGGCCGGCGAAAAGTCGCAGCGCAAAGGCGGAATTTAGGCTGATTGTGACAAAAATATAGGGGACGCATAGGCGCCTAGGACGCTACTCCGCGTCCGGCGGCATAGGCGGCAGGCCGCACTCCAAAAGATTATTATCGGGCGCCAGCCCCAAGCTCCGACCTGAATATACTTTATTTTAAATAATATATCTGCCCAATTATATATACAGTGGCGGCGAATTATTATTTTCGGGTCCCGCTATGGAGGGCTCCCCCGCACTGCGCCCCGGAGTTCGAGGGGTCCCTTACGGAGTCCATCTGTGAAACACAAACGGAAAAATTAATTTCTTCTCATTGTTAATAAAAACAATTAGTCAGCTGATTCCTTTCCAAAACGTCGATCTGTTGATTCTTGTATTAAACCAATTTCTTTTTAAAAATAAAAAGATATTCTTTAAATGTCATCTTCGAGTTTTTCTTCCAGACCAATTGAGTATCGTGATTAGAGATATACAACACTGACAAGAAAAAAAAATCCCGGAGAAAATTTTCCTGCAGTACACGAGTCGTTTTGGGTTTCGTAGAAGTCAGGGATCAAACAAGTGAAACATTTGAGAATTCAACTATTGTTATATTTGAAGGAAAAGGGAATTGATATTTAAAAATGTCGAGGACAAGTCGAGGACAAAGGCTACGACAGCGCGTCTAATATGAGTGGACAGTAAACTTTACTAAAGAAAAAATAAATTAAAAATAATAAGTTTCCAACAGCTGAGTTACGGCGTACATTGTGTCAGCACAGTAACCCGAATTTTTTGTGGCTGAATGATTCCAGGGTTCTCAACAATTTATCCGAATGTATAGTCAAAATTATTATGATTATCTTGCTTTCATGCAAACACGCGCTCGTTTTTCGTCTTAGTAGCGGAAGTCTTTACCCCCGTAACGGAAACAAATAGCTGCTCATCAAACAAATATCTCACTATACCTTAAACTCGCCAAAAGACTATTCTTTATTCAGCAAAAAACGGTCATGCCGTAGTTCCGACGAAGATGGGCATCACGAAAATGATTGCCTGCTTTTAGCGATTTGGAAAAAAAAAAACTATCTCTTCATACTGATGTATCAATGATCTAATTGAGGTGTACCTAACCGGAGAAAATCTATCATATGTTAGTCACAATAAACCAGCGCGGAAAGTAGAGAACCGGTGCCCTCGTCAATCTAATGAGAAACATTACTGGACACCTTTCAGTTAGCTTCTATACTATCATGATCAATACCTAAACAAAACAAATACATTCGTTGGTGAAAAACATGACTTAACTTGAGCCAGCAGCCTTGCCTGAACAGACGGCCTGTACAATAAATAAGCTCTAGTTTTAGCTTTGAATCGTGTCATAAAGGCCAGTAGTATTCTTGGCTTCTCTGTGAGTTTCCAACGCCAACATGACATTATAATAGACGATTCGGGTTACAAGCCATTAAGGATCTCCGGAGCTGAGAAAACTGCGTGGGGCTCTTAAATAACCCAAGTCTCCTTTACATTGAAGTGACAAAGTCGCACAGTCTGGCACTAGTGGACATGGAACTCATCTTCAGCTGTGACACTTAAAACAAACAGGAAACTCGCAGTACGAGCATTATGACGTACAGCAGAAAGCCGTTGATGCGAGAGGCGTCCTGGTTACCTCGACTTTTTGACATGAAATAGCCCATCGGACCATTACAAGATAATAGACATATACCTCGTTTGAAAGCCTTACCTTGTGAAAGAGGAGAATAGGAAAGGATAGTTAAAGTCGATATTCAGGTTCTTATCAGTCACCACTGGACTTATGTACGGCTTGCAAATTAATGCAGTCTCCAAAACAATTTAGATTCCGTTGTAGTTGACGACTCATAAATAGCGTTGCCAGAAAACTTCTTCATTTTTGTGGGCTTATGGAACCAAAAAAGAACGTCTCAGAGGCTTGTTCCCTTAACAAACCAGAGACTATTAATCTGTGCAGGATGTTATTAGAGAACAGAAATCTCTACCAGCAAACAAAGCGAGTCACCGCGGCGTGAAACATCCTCATAGAGCAAAATACATCACCACTTACTAGTGTACATTTACTTAGGTTTTCTGCACAAACGTCTTAATATGTCTTAAGTCGAGATGTTATCTCCTCATTTAGTTACCCAGCTTTGATTAAGGGATAAAGAGAGCGTCCCAAAAAAGAGTGGCATTCGCTACAGAGAACTCTCAGTCGATAAACAATATCCGAGACTTACTCCCAGTCGATCTGCTTCTTGCGAGCACCATTCTACCCTTTGTATTTCGGACAAAGAATAAGTGATTAAATAGATTTTCCCCTCTTGTCCCTGATTAGACGGCATTGTAGCTGCACCTTTTCCGCCGTCCGACTCTATCGTGGTTCGTAACAAAGGAGGCCCCGTTCCCAATCGAGACTGAAAAAAAACCTAAGCTCCCCTATTTTACCAAGCCTCTAAACAAGTTTTACAACTAGCAACAGTAAAGAAAAAAGCTTCTCAAAAATAGTTAGGAAAACTGTGAATAGAAGAAAATTACAGGCATTTATCGCCTTGTTTTGGAGCACAGAGAGGATACTCCGTGCCAATGCGGTCCAGTGTCTAAGAGGATAAAAGTAACCACTTGTAATTCCTCCGCAATCGAAGAGGCCGCGTCCAACGCAGAGCATAGCGACCACCGGCTCAGAGGGGAACTAATGGGCAATCTCAGTGGTGAACCAAGATATCATCCAACGCAATCATGAAGCATAACGATTGGCGGCGAACTGCAATTAACTATTGATCCCCAACTCAGAGTCAACTTTATTTCTTCTTCAAAATAAAGCGAAGATTTTGGAAAAAATTTAAAAAAAGTAAACATATTAGTATGTTATAGTATAATATAAGTACCGTATATTCTTAACCTCAATAGTTTATCTATTATATACATAATATACTACAATATTATATAATATAATACTTAACCTACTATACCGGTACTATACACTACATACATTAACTACTACTACATAAATATACTTATCAGTATTTAATACTATCATAAGTATATAGTAACATAAGGAATCAATATTCATATAATACTATAATAGCTTAAATATATAACTCATTCAATCGAAGTTATAACTGATATAACAAGCCTACCAACGTACCACCATACTACTATAATAACTAAAATAACTACGTGCATAAATTTAATAGTAAGAGGATTCAACCTCCCCAGACAGGAACGAAAATACAATAAAATAAGTGATATCGGAGTAATTTCAAAAAAACAGCTTCTAGACAGGTACATGTAAAATTAACAGTATTTTACTCAATTATAGTCACGATAAGGTAAAGCCCTAAATCTAACCTAAACCTAGCCTGAACCATAACGCTAACCGTGATGCGACCACTCGCGTCCACTCACTAACCTAACCTAAATTAACCTAAACCCTAATATTAAAGGAGTCAACCTCTTATATATTTATAAATGTCCATTATATATAATATATATATATATAATATATTATTATATATTATATTATATATATATATATATATATATATTATTATATATAATATATAAATATAAACCATGCATATTCCAATGGTTGTTTGTAATGTAAATTAAAGCCCAGTAAATCACTTGTAATCTTTTAAATATATATATGATGATTTAAAAAAAAAAATTTTTTACAGGCAGGTATTATATATATATATATATTTATTATATATATATATATATATATATATATATATATTATATAATATATATATTATATATATATATATATATATATATATATTATATATATATATTATAAAGAGAGGGCCCCATCAAAATTCCTGCGGGAGGGCCCCGAAGACCTTAGTGCCGCTTACTGTATTATATATAATATATATAATATAGCTATATATATAATATATATTAATATAATTATTATAATATATTTAATATTATATTATAATATTTAATATAATTAATAATATATAATATACTATTAATATATATAGAGATAGAGTATATATAGATATAGTAATATATATAATAGATAATAATATATATATAGTAAGTAATATATAATAGTATTATATATAATGAAGTATCTATTTAGATATCAGTATATATATATATATATATATATAAATAATATGATTTTATATATAGTAATATAATATATTATAGATATATATATGATATATATATGGTCACTTTGATTAAAGAATTCGCTGACATTGATGTTACCAAGATTTTAAAAGAATATTCTAGAAGTGTAGATTGAGAATTAATTAAATAAAATAATGAAATAAGTAAATGAATTATAATGAAACTATAATGAATGAAACGAAAATGAATAAAAAATAATAAACCAAACTATAATAATGAAACTAATAATAGAATAATCGAGGATCAGAAAATATACATAACATACATACATAACATAAGATTACGCGAAATGAATAACTATAATGAATCGAATCGAGGAGTCAGAATCCAATTATTGCTTCAAATTATATTTATTTTTATTATATTAAAATTACAATTTATATTATATATTAATTGATTATTATTATTATTATATTATTATTAATTATTATTATTAATAATTATGTATTATAAGTGTGACCGTATTGGCCACTTTAACATAATCACAAGCCCCATATTGAAATGCATTTCCAGAACGTAAAAAGCAAAAGAGGGCGTTAGTGCGAATATTGCATATTAGATCGAGGAGAAAAATCAGCCATGATATAGTTAATCACTTACAGTTAATAAATGTGTTTAAATACAAGTTTGCGAAGCGCCTCTAATTGAAGCGCCAAACACTTTTTTAAGAATTTTCGTCTGAAGAGCGGACTTTATTATAGAAGTGGAGGAAGAGAAAAGAAGAGGTAGGAATACTTTTAGGAGAAGAGAGAGAGAGAGAGAAAGAAAGGAAAAGATGAGAAGAGAGAGAGAGAGAGGAAAGAGGAGAAAAGAGAGGGAGAAGAAGAAAGAGAGGGAAAGGGAGAGATGAGAGGAAGGGAGGATGATTAAATTACCATCGATTCTGTTGAGAGAGAGCAGAGAGAAGAGAAGAAGAGAAGGAATGTGAGAGAAACTGGGGAGAAGTGGTATGAGAGAAGAAGAATAGTGAAAAGAGAGGAAAGGAAATGAAGAAGGAAGAAGGAAGAGGAAGAAATGAAAGAGAGAGAAGAAAAAGGGGGAGATAGTGGATATAGAAAGAATGGAAGAAGGAAGAAGTTAGAGGAAGAAATGACAGAAGAAGGAAAAAGGGGGAGATGAAGGAAAAAGGGGAGAAATGGATTGATGGAAAGAATAGGGGGGGGGGAGGAGTGTCATGAAATATGGAAAATAAGTAAAAAAAAAAAAAGCATCGATTATGACAGACGATAGAAGCTCTGATCGGGGACGGACATATGGACTCGGATTCGTGTGACGAGAGAGAGAGAGAAGAAAGAAGTAAGAGAGATAGAGAGAGAGAGAAGAGGTATGTGATATGAGAAATCACTAAGGTAAAGAAATACTAATATTGAGGCACATAGAGTGTTGATGAGAAGAAGATAGGATAAGAGATAAGAAAATGGAATATACGGAAGCTTTTTAAGAGTGCCATGAAATGTAAAAGAATGAAGAGTAAAGAAGAAAAGAAGGAAAGGTGAAGGGGTTAAGAAGGAAAAATTGAACGTGAGAAATTAATATAAATATTAAATATAAACTTGCTCTTGAAGTAAAATATGAAGCACTCAATTTATTTGTCCAGAAACCTATTTGGACTCTCACAAAATTTAAAGAATGGATAAAGCAGTGCCATAAGGATAAACCGTGTTAAAGTTTAGAAAATTAAGTGAATTGTCCTAGTTCCAATTTTCTTGGGCTTTGCCTTATGCAGGACCCGGACTGATTAACAAAATGCCATTTCCTTTATGAGTATAGGACCTAGTCTCTATCTTTCCACCAATGGGGTTCTGTCTTTTTAACGTGATTCTTGTCTGCATGTAATATTCTTTTTAACGTGACTCTTGTCTACATATAATTGTTTTATTTTTTACGTAACTCTTGTCTATATATAATATTATTTATGACGTTACTCAGTTTACATTGAAACTTTTTTTTGTCGTGACTTTTGTATTATTTGTCATTTTACATAGGCACATTCAAACCTTTCTTTCACATTCTCTGAGGGATTTAAGGTGGCCTCTGACACTTAAAAAGATGGGACATTATATATATATATAATATATAATAATAATATATATATATATATATATCATATACTATATATATAATATAGTAATATATATATATATATATAATGAATATCGATATAATACACTAATATATAATATATATATATATATATATTTTATATAGTATGTTGTAATAATTTAATATTGAAATCATCAAAGACTTAAAATTCATTTTAATTCGAATAGGCACTTAAAATCTCACTTGTTTAAGCTTTTTTATCCCTTCCTCTTTATATGAAGACAAAACATTAACTTAAATATATTAATTGAAATCTTTCACTTATAGTCGAAACTATCAAAGTATTTCTTCCATAAAACAAATCTCGATGCTTTTTCGCAAGACCTCACGAAAGACCCCTATGAGAACCCTTAAGAGAACCCCGAATTTGAGATCCCAAAGGAATGATTCATCTGCTATCCCCTAAGAAGCCCCCCTCTCTAGATACTCCCTAAAAGAACAGAGAGAGACCAGGGAAGAAGACAGAGGAAAGACAGAAAGAGACAGGAAAGTGGCAAGGGAAGTTATGTATTTGAGATCGGAGGCATTAGGACTGTTTATTATAAAAGAGACCCATTACAATACTTTAGCACTACACATCAGCATCGGGACAAGAGGAACACTTATGAGATAACAAGTTTTTTAAACTTAGGAAAATCAGTTTAGCAGTTGTTCGAATCATTAGATCAGAGAGGGTTGGATAAAAAACTTAAAGTCCCAACTAAATTTAGATATAGTAGTTTCTTTTAAAATAATGGGGATTCATATCTTTATAAATAAAAAATAATACATGTTATTAATATAAATTTGATATATAAATAAATATAAAGTGTATAGTATGAAATTATATATACTACTGGTTATATTCAATATATATATTATTCATTTATCCCTCTATTTATTTTTATAATTATTCAAAAATAAATAAAAAACAGGAAACAAATTAATTACAGCCAAAAAATGTAGAGCTAGGCTGTCGGAGAGTCCCTGGGTCAAGGAGCAGAGGTAAATCTACATAACATTTATTGTATAACTAACGTTAATTAACCAAGTCATTAATAATGTTTAATCCTAATTATAAATTATAAGTAAATAAATTGTTACTTAAAAAAAACAATTGAAAGAAAATGGCAAGTGTTCGTTCTGTCTTTAAATAATTGATGAACAATAATATAATAATAAATAACAATATGCAACTAACTTGAAGTGGATCAGTAATGTAATAATAATAAATAATAATAATAATAATAATAATACGTAAACAATAATATTCCCAACACACACACCAACCAACTATCATATAAGATAATATAATAAAATAATAATATATATAATATCAATAATAATAATAATAATAATTAATATAATAATAAAATAATCAATAAATAATTATAAATAGATAAATATAAAATAATATAATATATAATAATTGAAATAATAAAACAACATCTGTTATAAAACCTTGAATAAATTATACCCCTTTAATAATTAATAAAAACATGCTAATATAATAAATTTTTATATAATATATTATATTTTGATATAATATAAAATTTTGTGAATATATTTGAATACTATACTAATATATATATTTATATATATATTATATATAATAATTATATTATAACATACTATACTATAATATAATCATAACATATATATATATATTATATAATATATAAGGACACTATATATATATATTATACTATATAATATAAATAAATACTAGTATATATACACTATAATATATATATTAACTATTATAATATGTCATCAAATATATAATGTATATATTTTTGCCTAATATGCAATACGTAATCGGTAAGAACCATTTTTGTTAGAATTTCGTAACATGGAGACATTTCTAGTTCTACAGATATATTTGTAATCAATGTTTTTGTCTTGATAAAATTTGTTAGCATATTCTATGTAAAATTTTAATATCTGAAAATGTAACTAATATACAATTTAATACATATATTAAATTTAGTAAACTTATTATTTTTAAAGATCAGTTAATGATGTTACTCATGTTTCTGTTCTATTCCCAAGGTTTTTTCATCTAGGTTTTTTATTCTGTCTATAGCGGATCTTTTTTTGTTTATCGGGAATATGTTAATTTGGACTTTATGGATATGGTAGGAATAAAAGACTAAAGGAAGTCTGCGTTTTATTCAATTCAACAAAGGTGATTTCTGACGGAGACATCATTGGTCGATGTAAATGGGAGGAATCACCACACTGGCGACCTTGCCAGGATATTGGAAGGCATAATCTTCTCGCTTACAGTGGTTACTGTCGTTACCACATTGGTAATGGTCATATCTTGTCGCTGCGCCTCGTAAAAGGAAAAGATATTTGACCAATCGAACTTGGCATCTCTGGAGACAAACAAAGAGCCGAAAACCGTACCATATATGCCTTGTGTCCAATTCAGACGGTCATGTGTGTGACCTGTCAATAACCAATCCAGGTAGATGAAACCTCTGTGTCCAATAGAAGGAAAATTCCATTGAATTTCGACCAGAACTTCTCCTGTTTACGTAAGGTAGAGTACGTAAATATAAATAATTGTATGTTTTTATATACAAAATAATACACTTACATAAAAGTTAAAATTAGAATAGGAAGTTATGTACAAGCGGTATTTTTTATAGTGATGTCGCCTAGACGATTCAATAAATTTAATAGACGTTTTGTACCATAGCTTCGATAAGAAAACACATAAAAAGTGTTTTATTACATTAGTCGGCATATATGTTAATGCCCCCAAACAAAAAATACAGCTAAACGATGTATCACATCATAAAGTTGAGAGAAAAATTCAACATAAAAGCCGTTAGAAAAAAGGCTACATTTTATTTTTAATGTTTTTTTTTTATTTTTTTTTATTTTTATATATAAAAAATAAAACTAGAAGAAATTAATTAAATTTTCACAAAGATGTATTACAATTGTTAAAGATTATTTTATTGTTTGTTTTTTTTTTGAGGCAAAATTATGAAAATAATATAAAATATCATTTGATTGTATTTTCTCATGTTTGTTCCATGAGGGAAGATCTTTTAAGAAGACATAGAAAATACAATCAATACCTTGAAGTAATTAAAAGTTAATTAATTTTTTTTATTCCTCTAAAAGTTAGAGTAGAATCAGTAAACCCCTTTTATGAAAAAATTAGTAATTGCATTTTTTCCTTATTGTACGGTTCCTAGATGGAAGTTCTTTCGAGAATACAATAGAAAATTTGCAATTAACAGCTTTAAAATAATCAATTAAGAATAGATTAATTAAATTTTTTTTATTTTACTAAAGGGTAGAATAGAGTTAGAGACATCCTTTCTGTAAAAAAACCAGTTTTCCTTTAATATTAAAATTATCAGAATTAGAGTTAGTTAAAAATTAGGAATCTCGAATAATAAACAGTAAATCATAAGAGGGGAGATATGGTGAACAGATTGTGGTGTGTAGCGAAGGCAATATTCTATATTTATAGTTTGAATGAAGTTCAATTTCAAAACGTCAGCATATCGTGAAAATAATATTCATTCAGAGAGCATGAATGAAATAGTAAGAGGAAAAGACACTGAACCCGGAAATACAAGAAATATTGAGAAGGACGTTTGATGCAAAAACGTCATGAGAAGTCTACATTGACCGACTAGAATATTGAAACTTGACCAGATGACATTGTTCTTGTTTCCTTGCTTCTAAATGCTTGGACCAACAACAAACCGCACAGACACACATAAAACATTAATATAATATATATACATATATACTATAATTTATATATATTATATATGATATATACATATATAATAATATATACTATAATATCTCATAAAACTATAATCAAATAATATAAACGATATATATATATATAATATATATAAATATTATATATATATATTATATATATACTATATATATATATATATTATTATATATATACTATATATATATATTATATATATTATATACTAATATATATAAGTTTTTTGTTTTTGGTTTTTGTTCTTGTTTTCTTTGGTTTTGTTTTTTTTTATTGCATATTTTTTAATTGATTTTTTTATGCATTACGTTTCATACATTATTCATTTTGATTTATATATTAATATATGTTAGTATGAATGAGTAATATACATCAGTAAAAAATTACTTTCTTGAAAATAGTAAAAAACAAAAAAAAAAGGAGAGAAAGACCTCGACCTGTAAAATTATTTTCTATGAAAAACGAAAACAAAAAGGGAAATGACCCCTATTTTCCCGTAGAAAATTTGGGAAAATGAAAATAAAACCCAGTAATTATCACTACGTAATGATTTTCTTTTTTTGTGACTTGCAGAAACTCAAAGTTAATATTATTATATTTACTTATTTTTTAGTCGAAAACCAAAAAAAGTGTTTTTTTTCTTATAATATATACTATACAAATATACCAGATTGCTCTTTTATACTGGTCTTAACAAGATGTTGTAATTAATATAAAGAGTTACAAAAAATTAGAAAGGACCTTATAGAAAGACAAAAAAGGTCATCAGAACAAGTCAAAAGGTCATAGAACAAGAAATCGGTTTTAATTTTGACCCATTGGACCAGAAACAACAATCTTGTTTCCAAGTAAGAACATACAGGAAAAGTTCCTAAACTAGGCGAACAACAGGTCATAAAGAGAAACACAGGATCATCCAAGAAGACACATTCTCCAGAAACAAGAAAAGACAATTTTTTACCGTTCTAAATGAAACAAAATTTATAGACACATTAGTTCCAGAAAGAACACAAGAGAACTTAGAATCAGAAAAGATTTTATCACAACAGAACTTTAGAACAGCCTAAAGTTAAAAGTTCACCATATATAGACAAAAAAGATCAAACGAAAAGATTGACACACAGACAAAGAAGAACAAATAAGTCAAAGAAGATGACCAGAACAGTTTAAGAACATAATCTATCAAATCAGAACATTAGAGAATAATTCTATATCTACTATTTATTTTATACGATAGAACAACACAAGAACATTCATGTGAAATAACCAGACTTAAGAAAAAATACTTTTATATTTCTTTTGTATTAAAAAATAGTTACAACAATTCAACGTCCGTTTATTTATATTATAAGTGATTAAAAGTTTCATTTAATTTTTAAATTGTAGACAACAATCAAATTAATGTGAGTTAATATCTATCGTCTAATTTTGAATATTAATGAACAGATCAATATTCACCTAATACGAAATATACGAATGTTACAGTGAAATCTCTTGTATAGTATTATAGATAATAATATTTATATTTAAAAGGAAATGAGAAACAGTTCCACCTTAAGACAGTCTGACAAATGGACAATATAACAAAGGTAATATAAAATTTAAGTGAGCAGCTAGCACATATTGTACATTAAATATTAATCTAGTACACAATCTTACACTAGACAATTTCTAAATTATGTAATTAAAGTAAATATAAAAAAGTGATTTAAAAATAAAACATAATATAATATTTTATTAACTAATTTTAGAAACACTTAATTTTTTTATATATTTTTTTTTTTGGGTGTTTTAAACTCGAAAAATATTTTTTTTAAAAGCAGTCAGTATTAGTGACTGAAAAGACTTAGAGAAAGTTACTTAACAAGAGCAATAGAAAATGCTAAAAAACTTTGGAAAAATTTGTGAAATAATTTTTTAAATAAGAATATTTTTAATCTAGTTTCTAATAGTTTAGAAAAGCTTCTTTGGATAGTTTTTTTATTATTAAAGAATGAAGAATAATCCGCATATTTTATTCTACGAAGGACTTTTGAACTTTGAATTTCTATACAATTTTTAAATAAAATATACGAATATTATTGCCTCTTATCTAAATAGAAATTCGAATAAAAACTTCTACAATAATAGATCTCATCACAAAATGAAGACGGAATAGTGAGATATTAAGAAGAAGCACGGAGAGAGAAGATATGCACAAAGGACTAGCCTCGCTTAATAATAATTACCTAACTACAATCTGGAGGAAGCTCTTCTTGGAGTAATTTAATTCCATCAACAGGCCTTATGAACCGAACAGGAACCAAACTTCGGACGTGTATATATTACAAAGAACGACAAAACAGAGAATCATTCTAGACATACCAAGATACACATTAAGATGACGATATTATGGATCGACCTTAGAAGAGCACACTCACTCCGGTAATCTGGCGCATGCTATCGACACTGAATGGCTACTGAACCTTGGACATGGACTGAAACACTGTTCCAAATTACATGCGGAGATAGAAATATCAGGAATGTCTAATGAGCAACACTGGCTATCCCTCGGCTGTCTCCAATAATTTTTTACGGTATTGTATGCGAAGGCTGAGCTAATTGTTTAGACATTACCAGCATCAACCAGGCCGAGAGAACTATAATGAGTTCTTGAATTGAGATTTCTAATGATATGGAAATTTCAGAATTATTGAATCTTACGAAGAGACTCGTGGAAGATTCATAAGACATTTAAAACATACTTTCTTGTTAAACTGGCTTGACCAGCCGGAAAACATGTTAAATCAACATCTATGCGTAATATATAATGAAAAGTGAATCTTCCACCACAATGAGAATGAACCTCAGAACCCACAGCAGAACTCTCTTCTAAGAAATGATCATGCGTAGGTAGAAACATGCATTTCATTGGTACTACTTTTGAATGAAGGAAATGACGATTTACATGACTGCACAATGTACAATATCTAATTTAAGAGATATCCAAAGCGGATACTCATCAATTCTGAAAGAGCTAGAAGGCTCCATACAATTATGAATAACTTGGGTCTTTCTATTGAAGGAACCAGACAACGCCAAACGATTTTGGATCAGTTATATGGCGGCTCTATTGGATAATGAACCCCTCATGAACCCTTTAGTGAATCCCTTATCAGGAAGCTCTAGAGAAAAAATGAGCTCCTGACAAATGAGCACAGTAATCCTAGCTTGCCGTCCTGGAATTGAGTATATAACGAATCACAGTAATATCATACTTAGCAAGACAGAACAAAGAGCTAGTAGGATATGGGAGCACACGAGATCATGGCATATTTCTCTCCGAAGATAGGAGACGACAAGCCATTACTAGATATAAGAAAGAAGGATTATTGAAGAGAGACTTTTAATGAATTCTTCAGACCCATTCTACAAATAATAATGGTCCAGACCCAGAAGAATATCCATATGGTTGATCATAACAGAATAGTTCAGTTTTAGAATTTAATCCTTCCTATTTAAACCCCTATATTATCCGCAGGTATCCGGACAGAAATACAGAGAAAAAGAAGACATCATGATCATACGCGCTTAAGAAATAATTTGGGGAAGACAAAGGGAGAACACAACAGCTTCCATCCCAACGACTATTAATAGAATAATATGAAATTCTTTAGATTAGAGCAAACAGTGGATAGACCGCTTTTCTTATGCCAAAAGATAGAATAATTCTGTGTTTAAAGTAGTACAGAATGTACAAAATAAGTCATAATAATAAATATAATATAACATGAAGTTACAGCTAAGAAACGTGGACCTAAAACTATTTACTCAAAATGTGATCAAAAAAATGTGTTGATGAAAAGCGGTAACATTTAATGAAAGAAAAGAAGACTGGTCGATAACAGATCCGATAATTAACCATTGTTTAATAAAATTTCTGTTAAGACTTTAAATTTATGAAAAGATGAGGATCACTTCAATAAAACGATTTTAATAAAATTACTAATTTCTCTGATCAACGAAACAGGATCCATTGGAAAAGAGTAAAGAGTAATACATAAAATTTGGCATTTCAGGGAATTTCAAAATATGTTTAAATTTGGCAAACATTCTTTATTTTAAAAATCACCAACTGTAATATAATAATACTAAAATATATAATAATATACTACACACGGTTTTCACAATTCGTAGTAAAATTTATAAAAATCATACGGGAAAATAGGATCTTGGGCGACCTAGAAGCAAATCAAGTAGAAAATCAGAAATTTCGAAAATTGCTGTTTTCCGCTTTAAAAGCGACTTTGTAATAATTCTCACAACCTAATTTAAACACTATTAAGTAACACATATATTATATATATATTCAATCAGCCCAATACTAACTATATATAGAATAATAAAACAGAAATTAGAGTTTAGACTCCAGAAATCAGAATTTATTATAGCGATTCCACCATTCACAGATAGAAAATACAAGGGTAAATAAATGGAATATATAAAAAAAATCGACGTGATTTAGGAAGAAGTATTAAGAAATCTCATAAAAAAACTCATAGAAAAGGAGCAGCATGTGTACAGAAAGAATAGAAGAACAGTCAAACTAAGAAACAAATAAATCAAGAAGAAGGATATTTTTTCAAATATACACCCTCTTTAACGAGCGAGATTACCCCAAGGCCAACTTCGATTACTTGATTGATAAGGAAAGTTATCACACAAAGCCAAGTCATCTACTGCTCTGATCAGTATTAAGAAGAAAATATATGACGCACTGAAGAAAAACTTTAAACAATTTAATATAATCTACTTTCACTGAAGTATATAACATTTTATTCACTAGAAAATTTTTAAAATTAGAAACCTTTAAAAAAGTTGAGTTTTGAAAGACAGAATTTAAATAGGAAACATTATTGATTTATCCTTTCCATATTACTTTTAGGAAATACACTTAATAGATTAACAGTCATATTTGTATTGAAAATTACCGACGACATATCCACTGTGCACAGACCTAGTACTCTCACAATAAGAATTTAGCAATACCCATGCACTCATCATCACGATCACACTTTTGAGCTTACCGCCACAATCGACGAAAACATATTATCCATTCGGAACTTTCACTCTTCACAATTTTTCTATGGAACACAGAACCATGAGCAAGACACATCCGGATATGCTCAATCACAAGACACATCTATAAAGGTGTTTTAATTCTCACTAATAATATTAATATCACTGTATCAATAACCTGACATATATGTCTTATTAGCCTACATACGCATTAATAGGATAAGCAAGAAGAAGAAAGTACAGATTCTACTTCATCAATTTATACACACCAATTCTGACACATTTAACAGAAAAATACGGTTAATATTTAGAGTAAACGAAGGTCCACAATAAACGAGATAGATAGTTATTCATCTACCGTCTAATCACAAAGTCTTCAAGAGACATAAATAAGATATAATCAGAAGAGAACTCTGATAGAGGAAACTTATAACAGCCAAGAAAATTACAATGTAGCGAAAATAAAAGATAATATTAGATATCGCTCAAGCGAAGACAACCTGTAAGAAGAATTGGACAACCATTATATAAATAGGAACACTCTATAACACGTAGCCTTTACAGATTGATAAATTTAACAGTTATTGTCAACACATCCTTAAACAGTAGAGATTTTACAGTCATAGCAGAAGATATTAAACAAACTCTTTGACCTAGATAAGAAAACTGAAAGTTTACATAGAATGAACTAACAAAACTGGACACATTTATCTCTACTACACGATATAAAACTCGAAAGCCAAGAACCGGACCTATTCATGATATAATGAGGAAGATAGGGGGTATACTTAAACCAAGACAGTAAAAGGTTCTTTATAATACTAGCTAGAATAAGTTAATATAATGTGATCAAAGGCATTAGTGACACAACTAGAACAATACCATCAAATGGGAACGCAAACTTTTAAGAATACAAAATTCACCTGTTAAGAAAAACACATACGAAGAAACACACAAATATACGAGTTCCCATCCAGTAGCAAAAAGGAAAGAAATCCTTACATCAAAAATTTCAGAACTCGAGTAATAACCAAGAGAACCTTCATCAGGACTTGAACGAGATAGCATATTATATCACCACGGAGTTTCTACAGCAACTACAATATCAGCCAGACATAGTAGCTTAGCACATACTTTAACATCTCAATATTCTACAGATATGATTGATATATTTATGAAGAACACGTCGTAGAACATCCAAATAACACTACCACGAAAAGTAAATGACACACAAAATTTCATTAGGTCATAAGGAAAGACTCTTTAACGGCCATTGAACAAGGCATTAACAAGTCAACAGGACAAGAGATTAAGAAACTGAATCCTATTGAGAATATACCTAGATAAGAATAATATGGTCGAAGAATGGTGTTTAAAACCACTTGTTGTCTTAATAAATATAGATATATTCCACTCCTTTTAATAAGTGCCAATATAAGGCTTAATGAGTTAAGGAACTAGCCAACAAAGAAAAGACAAGATATCCTCAAATTACATCTACTTGGCAAATAGATTTTTCTATTTTTATCTTGGCATAGGATAACAACCTACCTAGGCACAATTAGATAACACCTAGCAAATTCCTAGCAGGCATCCACCCTAATAAACAATAATCAGTAAAGTTATATTAGTGAATCTTATGAAATGATCATTGAAATAAACTGTTTATAACTTAGTTGGAAAATAAAGAAAGAAATTATAAAAATAAAAGGATATAATCTTAAAATAAAGTTTTAAATTATGCTGGTGGAACGCTTATCAATCTCAGACCTCTTACTCTGCAGAAACTAGGAAATGTCTAAGAAGTTATAAATGAAAATTGATTTCAAAGATTATTAGATTTAATATCCGGTTCAGATATCTTTGAGTTAAAACAGTTATAAACCCACCAAGAAAATATTAAAGAGTAAGTTAACTTTCATCAAGAAAATATTACCGAATAAATTAACTTTTATCAAGAAAATATTAACGAATAATTTTAAATATTAAAGAGTAAATTAACTTTATTGAAGAAAATATTAACGTTAAATCAAATTAAAACTAAATGGGAACTAAAAATATACTTTAATTAGGAAAATATTCAAATATAAAACTGTTAAAATGATCCCATTAACAATCACTTATAAAGAAGAACATTTAAAATCTATTTATATATCATTATATATTTATATAAATAGCCCCAAAATATATTTTAAAAATAACAGAAAGATGTAACCAGGGAACTTCACATATTTAAGTAAAGACTTGTAAAAAACAGTGTAGAAACAGATACTAACACCTACTGGTAAACAGATCCTAGTGAGATTGTTAAATTCAGGAAAGAACAACCAGATAATCCTGGTAAAGTATTGATTATGAAGATCACAAACTCCAATTTTGTTCAAGAATGATAAGAATGTAAGAGAAGAGGTAGGAAGTATTGACACTATGATTGTTCAATCGCTATCTTCACACTCATTCCCAACAAACTCATTCCCAACAGGAAAGAACAAATTGTTTGAGTCAACCAGACAACTTTAAATTGTGTCTACTACAACAAAGCATATTAAGAGACAGTCAAAATAAAAAGGCCTATGGAAAGTGTCTTTACTGTTCTTTTCTTATTCTTGATAGGAAACTAGACACAGAAGAAAGTTAAAACCTTAGGAAAAATTTAAAATTTTTAGATAAAATAATAGATTAATAAATTTTATTAATACAGACAGAAATAATTATAGGAAAATTATATGTACCTTTATGGAACTTGTAGAAAAATATCTTATTTTTCGTTAGTCTAGAAATTCCTCTTGTATATAAAAATAATTTGATCTCTCTCGACCAAGAAAACGTATGTAAAAACTACCTCGAACTGGTAAAAAATTGTAAAATATGGAATTGAATACCTGGGTATATATAAGACTTATAAATTTAAATAGAAACATGGAATTTAGTAGCTGAAGCTGCAAAAATATAGAGAATAAGAAGCAAATTGGAGTGGAACGAAAACTACCACTACAAAATATGATGATTTGAACATAGCAATTTTTTCACAAGATTCAATAAATTCCACCAATTACCTGAAACAGAAGTACCTGCTTTATTTTTTATATTTTTATATACAGAAAAATATAAAAATGATTAATAATTACCGTTTTTAAATGAGTAATTAAAGTTTAAAGAAAAATATTAATATTCGAGTTTTTCTAATTTACTAAACTCATTCAAGAACATTGAAATTAGTTTCTTTGAAATAACATTCAGATGAGGACTAATATAATCATCGAAAGACATGTGATATATTAAATAAGTTCCTATTAATATTAAGAAATTATAATCCTAGTTTTTAGTCCTAGAAAAGAACATTCTTGATAGGATGGAAAGCCAAAATATAACAAAAATATTTTTGGTTTTAAACAAGAATCTGCATTACAGAACCTGTCCTCAAAGTGTAAAAATTGGTAAAATATCGGAATTTGATCAGAATTGAGGACTCTTAAGCTTAGAAGGTAGAAAATTGAAAGTTTTGGTTGGAGAAAGATGAAAATTTGAGTAGTTGAAAACTGAAACAGCGCCTTCTCAATAAAAAAGAAAGGAAAAAAAAAAATATTATCAATATACTATACGTATACTATATAATAATTTTGAAAATTGAAATAAAGTAATTATAAAGAGCACTATAAAATCTTTTTCATGTAAATTTCTATATAATAAATATAACATATCCTAACCCTGACTATTTTGGACCACTTTCACCTGAAAACTTTTGGAAAGATAAGATAGGAGCTCTAGCTTAATAAAAGACAAATTTCAAGAATGTAACCAGGAAATTTGAAAAGAATACCATCGATTAGAGATTCTTCATCTGAACTTCATGACTAATCCTAGCAAGGTCCGAACATGAAGAAAGTTAAATATTTAATCGTAGTAAAAAAGTTAAAGAAGAACAAAGCAACATCAGGTCTTACGACGACTTGAAGAGAAATGAATCCAACCTCCGCATTTATAGAACATAAGATTTATATCGAACAATCGGATTATATGAAAATTAATGTTAGAAAGACACCATGAAGATGGAATTAATACTAAATTACAATTTATTAGTATGTTGTAATAATTAATATGTGTAAATAAAGTAATTTCCAACAGTTTCATACTTTAATATCCTTTAGATTTGAGTTTTTTTATTTGTTTGTTTAACAGAATATAAAAAACTTTACACACTTTACGATGTCTTTTATTTAGACTTTTTAGATTTAAAGCTTATATTACAGAAGATTATTTAAGATGTCTTTGATACTTACATTTTTTTTTAATTTTTTATTTTTATTATTCGTTTAAAGCGTTTAAATATTTTTTTTTTTTTTTTTGCCCCCAGGGTCCAATTATTATTTAATAAAAAAATAATTAAATATTAAACTTAATTTTTTTTATCATTTTTAAGATATTTCATCTCACTAGTAAATATTATTAAATTTTATTTAAAGAAAAAATTTATAAAGCTAATTTAGTTATTAATTTTATGTTGTGTTTAATAAAAAATATAATAGACAAATTCAGAACTATTTATAAAGTCTAATTTACTAAGAATAATTTTTTAAAGATTCAATGTTTTTTTTTATTTATTTTTAACTTTAACCTTTAAAAAATATAGGCATATGCTATTTAAATTTGCTATCAATTTATATATAATATTCTTAATATTAGAAAATTTTATTTTTTCATCACTCAGAATTTCATTTAAATTCTTTTAGATGTTGTTTAACATTTGTTTAATTAAGAATTACTGCCTTGTAATAACTAGTTTGATAAAAATTTTATTAAATCATATAACTTAAATATTTCATTATAAAACAGCCAATAACTTTCAAAAATTTAATTAATATTTTAAATTTGCAATCTGATCTGATTATTGTTTTCCTTTTTTATATACAAATTAACTTTTTCAACTAAAAGTTTCAAGAAACACTAAGTACCCCTCAGATATTAAGTCTAAAAGCACATTTTTTATTTGAAACATAAAAGATATTAAATGGGACTTTTAATTTAAAAAATCAGAAGCGTTTTTTTTTAATTTTAAGTAAGACTAATTTTAACAATTTCGGAAGCACTTAACGTATATTAAAAACAATAATCTTATAACTTCATAAATTTAAATTATAAATCATCCCAATAAACCCTAACCCGCAGAAACTTCTTAATCAATTTTAATAACGTAATAGAAGCGACCAATTAAAAATAAAATACTTTATAAATAAGCGTTTAAAAATGAATCCAAATCAGATTATAATATTAATTTTCCCTGGTAAAACTTTTACATAACCCAACCGAACGCTTAAACAGTCGCTTTACCCAAAATCCATTCTTATGAACGTTGGCTATATAGATTTTGAGTCATTATCTAAAACTATAGAGGAGACGCAATGTAACAATTCATGATTATGATCATACGTCCAACAAATAAAAACTAACTGGATTGACACTTCTACATTTATTCTCATTAAATGTACAAATTACAAACATTGCTTTGCTTGCCTTTTTGGTGATGGTTTATCAATGTTTTCATAAACTTTCAAAAAAAATTAAGATAAGTATTAATATTTTTCAAATTACTTTGTGAATAATTTCCAAATGTATTCTTGTTACGTTATTTGTTCATGTTTAACCTTAAGCATTTTAGTTTTTTTTATTTTATGAATGTGCCTTCGTGTAACTTTGTTAACCTAGTACTGTGAACCTTGTCATCCTACATTGTGATGTAAATTTTTTTCTTTTACTAATATTTCATGAAATCGATCCAGAAGACCAATAGATTTAATTAATAACTTTAACTCCATTTTTTTTAATTAAAGAATGAATTTATTGATTAATTTATATTGAGTTTATCTAATCAGATTAAAATTTGATTCAAATTTTAAAGTAGTTTTAACTTCAACTAACATAAATTCTCAATGATAAAAATTTATATTCTAGTTTTGAAGATTTTGAATTAAGATGTTTAAGTGCAGTTTTAAGAAACCATCCTGGTCTCAACTTCTGGGAGCAGGGGATAATGTTGCAATAATTTAAATATTGAAATCAAAGACTTAAAATTCATTTTAGTCGAATAGGCACTTAAAATCTCACTTGTTTTGGCTTCTGTTTCGACTGGCACCAATATATCATAACATTTCATAACTTATTTATAAATTGAAAATCTTTTTACTGCTTTAAATTCAAACTCTGACGCTTTACGACCTATAAAACAAATATCGATGCTTTTTCGCAAGACCCCACGAAAAGACCCCTTATGAGATACCCTTAAAGAGAACCCGAATTTGAGATCAAAGAAGATTCAATCTGCATCCCCTAAGAAGCCCCCCTCTTTTAGATACTCCCCTAAAAAGACAGAGAGAGACAGGGAGAAGACAGAGGAAGACAGAAAGAGACAGGAAAGTGGAGGGAAGAGATTTGGAGATGGAGGCATTAGGATGTTTTATAAGAGCATTACCATCTTAGATCACAATCAGTCGGGACCGAGGAAACTTTGAGATAACAAGTTTTTAAACTTAGGAAATCAGTTAGCAGTTCGATATTAGATCAGAGAGGGTTGGATAAAAAACTTAAAGTCCCAACTAAGATTTAGATAGAGCAGTGTCTTTTAAAATAATGGGGATTCATATCTTTATAAATAAAAAATAATACATTTATTAATATACATTGAATATATATAAATATATGTATAATGAAATTATATATATATGGTTATATGTCAATATATATTATTATTAATTTTTTTTCTTTATTTTTATAATTATTAACAATAATATAAAAAACAGGAAACAAATTAATTACAGCCAAAAAAATGTAGAGATAGGCTGGTTGGAGAGTCTGGTCAAGGAGCAGAGGTAATTACCAATAACATTTATTGTATAACTAACGTTAATTAACCAAGTCATTAATAATGTTTATCTAATTATAATTTAAAATAATAATTGTTTATTAATGGTTGCTGATGACAATGGCAAGTGTTGTTGTTCTGTTTTAAATATGATAACAAAATATAATAATAAATAACATGAACTATTGAAAAATATTTCAAGTAATAGTAATAATAATAATAATAATAATAATAATAATAATAATAATAATAATAATAATTAATAATAATAATAATAATAATAATAATAATAATAATAATAATAATAATAATATTAATATAATAATATAATAATAATAAATTGATAATTAATAATAATAATATAATAATAAATTGAAATATTAAAAACTCTGTTATATTCCTTGAATAAATTATACCCCTTTAATAATTAATAAAAAATGTAATTATAAATTTTATATAATTATTTATAATTTGATATAATTATAATTTTACGAAAATATATTTGACATATATAAATATAATATATATATATATATAATATATATATATATATATATTATATATAATATATATATATATATTATATATACTATATATATATATATATATTATTATATATATATATATATATATATATATATATTATATATTATATATCATATATGTGAATTTATATTTTTTGCTAAATAATGTAGTAATGTAAGATCATTTTTTT
>JABUQX010065825.1:12500-23220 GCA_015478945.1 Trachelipus rathkii | reverse complement strand
AAACGTTTTACATAAAAAAAAACGTTTTAGCAGGAATATCTCGAGTAATTAATATATATATATATATATATATATATATAATATTATATATATATTATATCATTATTATATTATATTATATATATATATATATATATATATATATATATATTATATATTATATTATATATATACATATATATATATATATAATTTATTATATATATTATTATATATATTATATAATATAATAATATATATATTTATATAATATATATATATGTGTATTTACATTATATATTTATATATGTAAAACATTTTAATTTATTTTAATTCACAAACATATTTTATAATATATATATATATTATATATATATATATATAATAT
Source organism: Trachelipus rathkii (assembly GCA_015478945.1). Lineage (NCBI taxonomy): Eukaryota > Metazoa > Arthropoda > Malacostraca > Isopoda > Trachelipodidae > Trachelipus > Trachelipus rathkii. The sequence goes on along the minus strand of JABUQX010065825.1, from coordinate 22,853 downwards.
TAATATAATATATATATAATGATATATAATATATATATAATATATTTAATATAATATTATATACTATATATATATATACTATAAATATATATATATTATATATCAATGTACTATATATTATATATATATAATACTTATATATAATTGGAGTTATTATCGATATTATTTATTATACTTCGTTATATATAAAATAATTATATATATATATATATTAATCATATATAATATATTATATATATATATATATATATATATATATATATTAGGGATGTTTACGATACCAGGAAAGAGGGCGATACCGATACATAACGATACTCTGATTTTTTAGTGTTGCCGATACCGATACCGGATTACCGTACCGATACTTTAAATGAATAAAGAACATAACAGTAGATAACATAAGAATTTGTTGCACTGCTGGCACTCAAGATGCATCCATGTACAAACAATTAACCTAGTCATTTATATTCATATTTGGTTGTGGCCCACAGTATATTTATTTTATAAATAAATGTACCTGGAATAATATATGCAAATATAATATTAATAACTTTCTTATGTTTGTGTTTATTTAAAAAAATATTCCATTTTCATTTTCAAGTAAGTATTAACAAAGTTTTAGCTACTAGCTTTTATGTTTTAACATATTACAATTTAACAAGAAGATATCTTTAACTAGCTATCAATATAAAGATAAAAATGAATGAAAGAAGAGACTTCCAGTTTAATCAGCCAAAAATTAAAAGGTAGAAAAAACATTATACTTCAAAAATGACATATTTAAAATACTCCTTTTAAGATAGATAATCATTTCAATATTCCCCCCAAATTCAAAAAATCCACAAGTAGTGATTGTAAAAACATTAAGCTTCTCAACTAGTATCTGGTGAGAGGACTGTTCCTTCTTTGGAGGAGGGTGTTTAATTCTAAAACCTAACCTAACTATAATTTATCGCTCTCATCTCGACTGATGAAGGAGGTGCTGATAATTATTGGCGCGAGCACTGATAATAATGAAAACCCTTAGCCATTTTCATTGCCACCGCATGAGAAGGATTTCTTCTTTGTAGGCAGCATGCTCCCATGTTTCGTAGAGCCTCATTTCCTCTTTCACAGACATGCAGAATTTTGAAATTATCCTTGCTACTTGATGACTTCTTCTTCCTTCAGGTTTTACGTGAGGTTACCCTGGATGTGATTTTTTGAAGGTTTGAATTGAGATGTCAGGTTGCAATTTCGGCCATGAACTTATCAAAGTCTAACTATGCCAACATCCTCGATCTTCAGTAGGGTATTATTATGGCTGAGAAAAGCCACCATCTGTCACTTCAGTTGCTGTTGCCAAGGAGGTTGCAGATAAGGCGGCTTCTTTTCTCTGTTCTCTCTCTCTCTTTTTTTTTTTTTTTTTGTTCAAGCCGAGCAAGCTCCTCGGTATGCTATTTTTAATGCATTCTAGGAAGTTGTTCACCTCGGAGGTGCAATCTTGTGGGGTTTCGCTAGCTTAAGAATTCCTCTATTAGAACCTATTAATTTTAGTTTATTTTTTTAACAGATTGTCACCACGCTCACGGCAGAACCCTATTCAATGAGTGGGTGTTGAACGCCTCAAAAAATCCATCTAACGCAAATTACGCCAGATGAGCACAGAGGCAGGCTTTAAAGTGAGGAAATTAATTGAGTAGGAAAACAAAGTGATGGAAAGAAGAGTTCCACAAACAGAAGGTTGCAGGAAGAAAAGAAGCTCGCGCAGCGAACCCAGTCTGGAAGTTAACTAACATTTACACACAAAACTCATGTGCCAACACAGCACCCCTTGTCTAACGAGGCGTTCATAAGGTGTGTACGCGAGTGGATATTCCCCTCGAGCAACTTGCCCTACGTACCTATAGAAAAGGGATAAAGACGCAACATCCCGGCGCCGCAGAATAAGGGTCAACGTGAAACTAGAAATACAGGACAGTTTTAAGGCTAGTTGCCTTTGACCTCGACCCATCCTAAAAGCCGATGAAACGAGCCCCCGCCCCTCACAGATATAGAGCAGTACTCCATACAAGGGCGAATGAGACCCTTGTATAGTGGAGACACTGAGAAGAGGAAAAAAAAGTCTGCACTCTAAACAGAACTCCCAGTTTCTTGTAGGCCCCCTAGCAACCACTGTGATTTTGAGATTTTCAAAACATTTTTTGTTTATGTGGCCAAGGATGTTTATATTGTAAACAGGAGAGACGAGAGAACGTCGAAAGAGATAGGAAAGTTAAGTGTCTTAAAGAGAGAGAGATGTAGAAGTGGGTTTAACAAGAATTAAATTCAACAAAGCTTGAGACGACCCAAACCTGAAATTCTATCCAGATCAGCGAGATAGAATCGGGAAGATTAAAACGAGAGGCAATTCTAGAAGTAAAGGGGAGCAGAATGATATGAGTTGAACGAATGAAGGGTCCAAAGTCATTCCTACATATGAGTGCGATAGAGTTTAGTGTGCAGTGAGAGATCATTGATGAAAAGCCGGAATAAAGTAGGAGATAAAAACAGAAACCCTGCAGGAACACCACTAATGACAGAAAAAGAAGTCGCCCCATCAGACACAGCCGACATTGAGCGATTGAAAGAAAGCTAGACATAAGTAAGCAAGAGAAGAAGGAAACCCAAGGAGGGGAGCTTGGAAGCAGTGACGCGTGCCATACGGTTCAATGCTTTGGATATGTCAAGCGCCACGCACACAAGTCTTCCCGTTAGATTCTAAGGGTGGAAACCCATAATCTGTTAACATAGGAAAGTTATATCGCCCGTAGATCTCGAAAGCACCGAAAGCCGTGACTGGTAATCAGAAAGGGAAGGGAAAAGAAGATTTCAGATGATCATAAGGAAGTGAGGAGTTGAGAAGGGTTTCAAAGATCTTCAGAAAGAATACAAGTGAGACAGCTATAGGGCGATAGTTAGAAGGATCAGAACAGCACAATTTTTTCGGAATAGGTTGACATATGCGCTTCCAGACAACTGAGGGAAAGTGCTAGTATGAGGCATAGAGAATATAGATTGAACGAGGGTTGGGTCAGCAAGCGGAAGCACACTTCTCAAAAACTCGGAGTTAGGATGAAGCTTCGGGCCACCGCTTCCTAAGTTCATAGATTTCAGGAGCTCGAGCACGAGTCAAATTGAAAATGACCAAGCGTTCAAAGCATAGACCACCTGAGAGGTGAGAAGGAGCGAGGAAGCAGGAATACCAGAATCGTCCAAGGGTTGAGTTAGAGGAAAATAGGAGGCAAAGAGATGATTGGCCTTCAGTTGGAGTATTAACACCAGAATCATCAGATCGAATAAAGAGGAGGAAAGGCAGGATTTAACATCAAGTTGTTAGAGATGTTTTGGGAAAGAGGCCAGAGAGATTTGTGTTCGTAGGAGAACCAAGGAGGTCCGCGCATTTTCGTTTAATGAAATTCCGCTTTGCTCGTCGAAGAGTATCCCTGCAATGATCTAGCTGAATAAATTTGTTAAGCGTGATAGGGAGGAACGAGAATTTTTCCAACACCGATAGGCACTGCTGTCTCTACCCTGAATGGCCAGGGAACAAGCACGATCGAACCATGGATTTTGAGGAGAAAAAGATTTAGTCCAAGAAGGAATGAACCTGCTCATCCCATAAACAATTACAGTTCCCACTTTATCGCAGAATCTGAGCGTCTTAGAGTCAAAGCAGTCACATTCCAATTCTAGTTAGCGTAGAAAGCACGCAATGCCCCCCAAATCGCCCGATAAGTGCACAGAATAAATCAGACTCAATCAAAATCGCCTAGAAAAATCATATAAAAATTAAGAACATATAATGGGAGTAATACAAAACTCATTAGTGATATAAGGTTGTGGTCAGATTTACCGATAGGAGCGAAGGTGTTCAAGAATCGGTTGGGACGATCCGGAATGTGTGTAGGTTATTTAATCAGTTGCTCCAGATCGTTGAGATATGAGGATTCGCGCTTCTCCCAACTAAATCAGTACGAGAGGAACCCAACCAATTCAGTTTCTGATGTACACGTGAACCCTAAACATAGGGACCGTCAGTACCAGGTCCAGAAAAGATAGGAGTATTGTTACATTGAGTCAGAAAACCCGAAAAAGGCTTTGTCCTCTTTCTGTTAGGAGAACAATAGCAGAAGCATAAGAATATTTTAGTGAAGGAAAAAAGATTTTAAGCCCCAGAACATCGAATTTAGGAATTTTCGAGATTCTCGAGAGTGTCTTAGGAATGTCTTTATTTAAAAACAAAGGCACATACTCACCCTTCTAACACGGAAAATTATAAAACACAGTTCCTAGTGATGCATCTTACGTTTTGAAGCATTAAATCTCTTGCCATCTGGGTCTCAGACAAGAGCACAAAATTAGGTTTAGTAGAGAGGTAGTTTTCCATGGATGCAGAGTTAGTGTGCAAGCCATTGATGTGTAAAGTCAAAAGAAAGCCACGCCTTTGCAAATCTGCTATTCATACACGCACACGCAATCAAAAAAAAAAAAAAAAAAAAAATAAAAAAAAAAAAAAAAAAAAAAAAAAAAAAAAACAAAGGAGAAATGGGGAAAAATTTATTTGTACGCTAAAACCTTAAATTTCAAAACGATAAAACCCTATTAACAGACAAATATCTAAAATATGAATAGTCCAGAATTTACAAACACTCACGCACTCACACGCTTCTCACGAAATGCGTACAAAAAAAAAAAAATATTGATCAACTAAAAAAGTAGATATCTCTGTATAAATTATAATAATGCCTGTCCTAGGTAATTTGCGCTAAAGACCAAGTTGGTGGAAAAACGCTAAAAATCTAAGTAAAATATTAAATTCGAGGAAAAAAAAAAAACATAACTTGGTAGTAGCTAGCTATCTATTTCGAACTAGATTTATTATTGAATCTAAAAGTTTCTCATAGTTTTTCAAAGTAAGAAGTATCGGCTAAGTATCGGCCATTTTAACCGATACGATACGATACCGATATCCATCAAAATGAGCCCGATACTACCGAACCGATACCAGATACCGTTTACTATCGTTACCATCCCTAATCTATATAGTATATATCTAATATATATATATATATATATATATATATATATATATATAATATATACTAATATATATATAGTATATATTATTATAATATATATATTATATATTATATATATATATATACATATATATATAATATATATATATATATATTTATTATATATATTATATATATATAATAATAATATATATATATATATTTATATATATATCATATATATATATATATATTATATTATATTATATATAATAGTATAATATATATATTATCTATCTATATATACACAATATATATATATGCCAAACATATATATATATAGAATTATATATATATGTATATATAATATATATTATATATATTTATAATATATATATATATATATTATATATTAATAATTATATATATATATCATATAAATATATATTTTATTATATATATACTATTTATACTTATTATATAGTATATAATATAATATATATCATATATATTATATATATTATATATATACTATATATATCTTATATAATATATATTATTAATATATGATATATAGAGAGAGAGAGAGTGACTCGAGAGGAAGAGAGAAGAGAGAGAGGAGAGAGAGGCACGAGTAGTAAAAGTTACTGGATTTGCACTGATATATATATATATATATATTATATATAATATATATATATATTATATATATATATATTACTTATTATCGCTATATATATATATATTAATACTTTATATATATATTATATCAATTTCATATATATATATTATATATATAATATCATATATATATTTTTATATAGGATATATATATATATACTATATACTATATATATATATATACTATATATATATATATTATATATATATATAGATATAAATATATTATATATATATATTATATAATATATAGTATATATATATATATATATATATATATAATATATATTATATATATTATATATAAGTATACTATATAATATATATATATATATATATATTATATATAGTATATATATATAGTATATATATATATATAATATCGATTTTTAATATAGGTATTTAGTGTGATAAACAATTTTAACCTGATTTCACGATTTTGTTTGTTTTTTCGCCTGTTGTTTTTGTCTGTATGTTTGTTTTATGGTTGATGGTGTGCATGTAGTATGCAAGATTGGACACAGCGAGGCTTACTATCGACTTTACTAACCATCCGTGGCTTTCAATCTAACTCTGCATTCCGTAGGAACACACTCTCTTTCTAGCCCTAACCTTTTTTGCTCCTGTCTGAGGACCCAGATGCGCTAGAAATTCATCCTCTAGAACTCGTTTTAATATGTCCAACTATAAATTATTTCATAATTTCCGTCTAATTAGGGAGTATTGTGGCCTATGTTAAACATAAACACTCCTGGAACACGTCTGTGATTCTCGAATCTCCTAATGTCGATGTTCTATTGCTTAAAAACCTTTCTCCTAATCTACTACCAATAATCTTGTGTTTTCTGCTACTGCTCTCTAATAGAACAGAATTTTTCACGCCTTTTTTAATATCTTACTACTTCTCACGACGAGACTGTTATATCTTCGCATCCAAATACTGAGGTTCTCTATTTTGGGGATTTCAATGTACATAACATGAAAGTTAGGGTCCTCTTCATACCGATTTAGGTTGGGAGGAGGCCGAATCATTCAGCAGCATTCTCAACTATCTGGAGCAACTAATTAAAGAACCCCACACACATTCCAGATCGTCCTAACAATTCTTGAACACACTTGACCATTGTTTCCCACTAATCCTTCTCTCTTAAAATACAACACTTTTTTGCTTCTATCGGTAAATCTGACCACACCTTATATCTCTTAATTTTAATACTTTCTCTCCAAACAGCTCCATCCTGCCTACTCGTTTTTTCTGGCACTTTGATCGGCAATTGGGGGCTTTGCGTTGCTTCTACGCTAACTATATAATTGGAATGATTGCTTTGTCTCTGGTGATGCTTCGACTTCTGCAATAAGGTGGAGCTGTATCGGTTGATGGGAATGAGAGTTCATTCCATCTTCGACTTAAACTTTTCTCTCTTCATATTCCCATGGTTCGATCGTGCTTGTTTCTGGCCATTCAGCCTAGAGACAGTGCGTATCGGGAATGAAAAATTCTCGTTCTCCTATCACTCTTGGCTAATTTTCATTCAGCTAAATCGTGATGCAGGGATTACTCTTCGACGAGCCAAAGCGGGAGGGGGGGATTTTTTCCCAAATCAAACGAAAGGGCGCTAACCTCCAAGGTTCTCCTACGCAAAAATCTTTCTGGCCTTTGCCAAACATCTCTAACAACTTCTGTAAATCTGCCTTTCCTCCTCTTATTCGATCTGACGTTTCTGTTTGTTATTTCTCCAACTGAAAAGGCCAATCTCTTTTGGACTCCTATTTTCCTCTAACTCAACCTGGACGATTCTGCATTCCTCCTCCCCCTCCTCCTTTTCTCCTCCAGGTGCTCTATGACTTGCCGGTCATTACATTTTGAATCGGGTGCATGGACTTCCCTGAAATCTAGGAACGTTAGGAAGGCGGGTGGACCGGATGGAATTCCTCCCCGAATTTGACTGGAATGTCTCCGTGCGACCGCGCCCTCGTATTTCAACTAATATTCTTCCTGTCTCAAAACTAACACTTTACCCTCAGGGTTGGAGGGACGCACCACGTCAACAACATTTCTGTCAAACTTCATTTCAGGTTCTGCCTCCCTTCTTTGTACTTTAGAGATTGCCTCTCATCTTAATCTTTCGATTCTATTCTACGCTGCATCTGGATAGGATTTCCGGGTGGGTCGTTTCAACCTTGTGAAATTTAATCTTAAAAACTTCAACTTCTACCAAATCTCGCCTCTCTTAAACACTTCAACTTTCTATCTCTTTCGAGGTTCTCTCGTTCTCCTGTTGACAATATAACTCCTTGGCCTTAACATAACAAAAAATGTTTTGGAACCTGCATTCACAACGGTTGCTTAGGCAGCCTCAAAAAAACTAGGGGTTTTGTTTAGATGCAGAGACTTTTTTTCTGCTTCTCAGGTTACTCCAGCTATAAAGGGCCTCATCCGTCCTTGTATGGTTACTGCTCTCATATTCTGAGGGCTCTGTCTCACCCGCTTTTGGAACGTGTCGATCAAAAGCTTAAAGACTTATAAACTGTTCCGTACTTTCACTTCTCTTGACTCTTTATCTTTGCGATGCAACGTGTTGGTGTTTGCATCTTTACTATAGGTACCGCAGCGGCGGGTGCTCGAGGGAACCTGTCACTCGCGTACCACCACCTTTACGATTCCCTCGTAGCACTAGAGTGCTGTGTTACTGCGCACGAGTTTTGTGTGGATTTGTTAAGACTCAGGCTTAGTTCGCTGCGGTTGCTCCTTCTTTCCTGCTCCTCGCGTCTGAGGAATTCTTTTTGCTTCAGTGTTCATGCTCAATTTAATCGCCTCACTTTAAAGACTGCGTCTGTGTCTGTTAGTGAAATTGCATTAAGTGTGAACTTCTGAGGCGTACAACACCCCCTCCTTGTATAGGGCTTTGCCCCGTGAGTGGTGGTGACAACTGTAATATATATATATTTATTAGATTATATATTATCGGCATATATATATATATATACTTCTTTATATTATATGCTTATATTATATATTATATATAAAGTATATTATATAATATATATATATATATATATATATATATATATATATTTAATATATATATATATATATAAATATAATTATATATAGTTATATATATATATATATATATATATTATTATATATATATATTATATAGATATATATAATTTATATATATATAGTAGTAATAGATATAATATATATATATTATATTATTATATATATGGGTATATATATTAATATATATTGCTTTTAAAAGTATAAAAAACAGCAGGTAAAGAAAAAAAACATGGTTTTTATTGTTTTTAGTTTATTTATTTTTTAGTTTTCTTTTTCACACTGTATAAAGGTAAGGTAAATAGGGTCATTTATGTACGTAAATATGCACATTTCTTTCACATTTAACTTGGGTGTCATATAAAAGCTTGCTCCTTGACAAAACCATTTTTGAAATTTTTGTGAAAAGTTTTATTATAAAAAGAAATTTTTCTAAAAAATGTATTCTTTATTAAATTTATAATTCAATAATTAAAATATTACCTATTTCCAATGCCGATTACTTACTCTTAAAACCAATTGAAGTAAAATGCTGTTCATCCTAGTAATATAAAAATATGTAATGACATATATGAGAAAATATATTAATAATCCCTTACTTAAACAAAAGAATCTATAAAAATGTACGATGAGACTTCAATGTTTTTCTTTATCGCAAAGGATAAAACCTTTATACAAGTCTTAAACTTTTCCAAAAGTTCCAAAGAAAATATGATCTTAGAAAAACATGAATATTTCACGCATTTTTTTTTTTTTTTAATTCCAATATTTTTTTTTACTTCTATCAATAAAAGAATTTGGTCCAACTTTGGTCAGGAGTTCATAGTGTTTTTGAGAAAGGCATCGTGGATGATATCATGCAATTACAATTTGCCTTTTGACAGGGATGAATTAATTAAAATAATTATGCTAATTACTTTAATCTTTCTTTTAACTGTAATACACCTATGACTCTCTCTCTCTCTCTCTCTCTCTCTCTCTCTATATATAATATATATATATATAGGTTTATATAATATATTTATATATATATAATATGATATGTACTTTTTTAATTTATTTTTATATTTACATTTTATTTTTATATATTATATATCTCCACAAATATGTATATATATATATATATATATAATATATATATATATATATACTATTATATATTATATAATATAGGGCCCTGGTTCGTAATAACCCCCCCTTCGATATTCTAATCGATAATAATATCGATATTTTTTATTGATAAAATCTAAACATTAACAATTTTTTTTAATAATTATCTTTAGAAAATGACAGATTTTGTATAAAAATATTGTTTATTGGTCTTCAGTATAGTGAAGCTGTCTTTAATGAAACTGAACAGATATTGAATCATAAAACATTAATAAATCTGACTCGTGGGCTGCAATAAGTATCGACAGATTCAAAAACGTGAAATACGACATTATCCCTGTTAACCATTCTACAAACTTTGTCAACCCTGGAAATGGAGCTAAACAGAAGATTGAATCATTATGGTTTCAGGCGAAACAACGCAATAAAAAGGAATGTGGAACACCTAGACATTTACTT
>JABUQX010065825.1:0-2500 GCA_015478945.1 Trachelipus rathkii | reverse complement strand
TGCTGGCTCCGGTGCGGTGCCGTGTTATTAAATATTTGTGTAATGATACAATATTGGTGTCTTTATATATGTTATTGGGTCTGTAGATTTCGAAAACAATGGTTTCAGAATCATAAAAATAAAAAATAAATAAATAAATAAATAAAATTTCTTATTCTTTTTGTTTATAACTTACAAATTACGTTTTTACATACCCTAAAATCAATAAATCAGTAAATCAAACCACCATTCCAACCACAATCTCCTGCCACCCTCCTGACCAGTCGTGATCTATTGATCTATTAATCTATTGATTCAATTCAAATTTTTACTAAAATTATCATGTTTTACATACCCTAAATCAGTAAATCAGTAAATCAGTAAATCAAACCACCATCCAACCACTATCCGACCACCCTCCTGTCCAGTTGTGATCTATTGATCTATTGATCTATTGATTCAAAGTCAATTTTTACTAAAAACTATCATCTTTTACATACCCCTAAAGCAGTAAATCAGTTAAATCAAACCACCATCCAGCCACATCCTCCCCCCCTGTCCATCCTTTCCATTGATCTATTGATCTATTGATTCAAGTCACATTTCGAGTATCATTTGGATAAACATAACATAAAATCAAGTTCTTTATACAAAGATCAAACAATATATGCTAACGTAACAAAGTTTTCACATTAATAAAGCTTACTTAGCATCATCTGAACTATGAATATAACCCACAACGACCCAAACAACCTAACACAACCAACGAATATATGTTAACGTAACAAAGTTTCCACACTTAACAACAGTTAAAGTAACTAACATAACATCCAAAACGTAAACTATTCACACTTTGTCCAAGCATGTCTCTAACATAACAATGGTAATTTTACATTAACATTGTAATATTTAACAAAATTTACCACTAACTTGTTGTAATTATCATACGGACCAGCGAAAGTATGCTAACGTACAAAGTTTTCATATATTAATAAAGTCAACATAACATTACCAGAACTAAAGGAATATAATATACAACGACAAACCTGACACATCTTAGGCAAATGAATAACTGCTAACATTAACAACGATCCAACTTATCAACAGTAAAAGTAACTTAACAAGACTCACAAAAACATAATCCATTCATACTTTATCAACCATATCTCCAACATGACAATGTTAATTTACATTAACAAAATTATATTTAACAAAAAAATTTGGCATAACCTTACCTAACCAGCATAATACCTAATGGATGGCAAACAAAGTAAAGTTTTACTCTCTGTAAAGCTAAACTATGAACATAACGTACTTAACACACAACACCCAGACGAATAAACAGCTATCATTAACAACTTAGTCAATAAAGCGAACATACGAGGGAAGTAAAACAAGTTTTCATTTTTTATAACATATAATTTTCATTGAAAAGAGCGTTATATAAATACATAAAAACATAAGTTTATTTAAATATATTAATTCATCTAATCAGTGAACATAGGATTCAACATAACTTGGGTACGTTCTATATATCTCTCTAAAGATTCAACACCCTTTGAAAGAATGTAAGTATAAATGCCTTCAGCAGCACTAAACCATTTTTCGGCATATTTTGATTCAGCAGCACTCATTCTCTCATACAGGAGAGAAGTAAACTCATCCAAGCTGATAGTTATTAACGCACTCCTGTATACTGCATTATACGGGAAACCACATGTTTCGGTGTAAATATCATAGATTACACCATGTGCTATACGTATTAAGTCCTCAAGTATGTATGTCCTCAAGTATGTCAACATCGTTAAGATGCGATGTTAATTCGTTTTTTATTTTAAGCAATGCTGTAATATTTTCAGATGTTCGAACTGTGAAACCTATACATGTGCGATAGAAGGTCACACATTCGATGGGTTTTCCAGTAGTGGCGTTACATCAAGGGTTTTAAATATGTCACACGACAGAACAACACGGCTCTATATCTAATTAGAAGCCACTTACGTTGTCTTCCACAGTTAGATATTCACTAAGCGTTATCTTCGGATAACCAAACACTTATCCTCTACCCATGCAGCTGCTGATGTCGATAATCTTGATGAATCCATCAGCACAAACGAATAAAGGCTATTATTTGACCCTTTGGCAGAAATACAAGCAACGTAACGACTGCCATTTGGTTTACGATTAAATATAAATGACACATCGTTGGGAATAACAAAGCTCCTCGTGAAGATATCAACAACAGGTGTAGAGATGCGGGGAGATGTCATCGTACCAGCTACAGCGAAAAATGTCCCTACTTGACGGAAATCGTATGCGTAAACAACTTATAGGAAGGAGATTCTTTCTTTCAACCAAGCAGAAGAAAGTAAACAAGATACAACGCACGTAACGAACCATATCAGTTCAAAAGGGCTAATATTCTCGTTAAGACAACAACAACAAACACACAACAACAACACAAACACACAACAACAACAACAACAACAACAACAAAAACAACAACAATAACATAGTACCA
>JABUQX010065824.1:0-26764 GCA_015478945.1 Trachelipus rathkii | reverse complement strand
ATGGAAGACTTATTTATTTTTATATATTTTTATTATTTAATTATTTTATATTTTATATTTATTTTTATTAGTTTATACGGTGTTATTTACTTCAGCCTATTGTTATTATGATTTAGAACACACATACACACACGTGAGCGTGCGCACACACCGCACACACACACACCCACACACACACACATGACACACACACACACACTACACTTATACACACATCACTATGACACTTATACACACATTCCCATAACACTTACATTTACCCATAACACTACATTTACACTATACACATGCGTCACACACACACACGTTACACTTATACACACTTCACTATGATACTGATTACACACATTCACCCATGCACTACATTTATCCTAGACACTACATTTTCACTTACACCTCACACACACAGATTTAACATACACTCACACAATTACTCACACTCACACACAATATTACGTACACACACAAGATTACTACACTCCACACAGATACTTACCACAACACAGATTACTTACACTCCCAGCACAATTTACACACACACGACACACACCCACACACACACCACCACACACACACACCAACACATATAACGTTATAATTTATTAAAACATTTTATGTTTTAATAAACATGTACATTTATATTACTCATCAAATATAACTAAAATTATTTCAAAGTTTCTTAAAACTTCATAATAAATCAATCAATATCTTGAACAAAAAATCTAATATTATTAACTTTAATACTTTTTTTATAAATTTTAAACTTTTTAAGTTAAAACATAACTTTACTAAAAATTTATGAAATTATTAAAAAAACATATATTTTACAACCTTAAAGCAATAAATCATAAGCCAGCCCCTAAGCACCCCTCATCAACTATGCACGTTTTTTCTTTGACTTACTCTTTACACCATCTTTACCATTTGTAATAAGTTATAAAATAACAAATAATTCTTCTCTCTGATGACATAACATGTATTTATTAAAATCATTCAAGTTTTTATTTAAAATAACAATTATTTACTTACATTATATTATTCACTCATGTTAACTAAAAATATTTGCAAAGGTTTAATTTTAAAAGTTTCTTATATTATTATTATTTCTATGTATCATTGACCAACCATCACGAGAAAACACAACTACCTGCACTCCTTACAGATACGAAACTGACCTCTCTCTAAAATGTGCTAATTAACTACTAGTCTAAAAGATTATATTCCTTTTGTATCTCCGAGCGAATAACCTAATTCAGGTCAAAATATATTTCAAACTACCATTTCTGGTTAAAATTGTTGAAATAACTTCTTTAGGCCTAAATTTAGGCCCAAATTTAGGAAACCTTTTGGAGACGGGCTAATTTAATCTCAATTCCAGTCAAAATGTAATTCCAGGTTCAGGAACATTTGTTATATTATTTATAAATATATTATTTCCAACTGAAACATGCTGATCTGTAAGATCCTTTAAGCAGTAAAAAGAAATGTTTCCTTACTGTGATTGTCGGTAATCCATCTCTATATACCTCTAGTGATTGGCAGAATTATTTATCGTCTTTGAAAATTAACTTGTTCTTTAAACTTGTATGAGCAGGTGTGTGTCTTATTATCTTTTAGACCCAAACTCAATTTTAAAATCATAGTCATTTTACTGTTAAGCTGCACAGGTTATCTGATTTGTATTAAAAGTTTTATTTTACAATTAATATCATTATTATAATAAATACTTACATTGAGGAATAAATATTAATTTCACTAAAATATATAATAATTAATTCACTAGTTCATAAGCTAACCACCAAGTGCTCAGCATGAGCCCCACCCGCAAAACAAACATCAAACCCCGCCCCACCGCGTGGCGCCCGCCAGCGCAATATTCCGCGTCCCCCCGCCGCGTGCCCCCAGGCGCTAATATTCCGCGTTCCCGCCCGCCGCGTCGCCCGCAGGCGGCCAATATTTCGCGCAATTATTATTTAGGAACACACATACACACACACCAACACACACACACACACACACGCACAAGCACACACCACAGCACACACACACACACGCACACTCACTTACACATAAACGTAAATTTATTAAAACATTTATTTTACGTTTTATACTATTATACTTCATGCCTATTTATTTATATTTAAACACACATACACAAAAACACACACACAGAATAAATACAGCACACACACACACACCCACTCAATATTTTGAACTCACTTAAACATATAGCGTATAATTTATTAAAACATTTTATTTATAGTTATACTTAGTGATTTACTTCATGCCTATTGTTATTATATTTAGAACACACACACATGCACCCACTCACACACACAACACACACCACACCCACACACACACACACACACACACACACACACCACACACACACACGCAACCATACACACTTACATCATACGCACCCACCCACTTCGATATTTTATGCCTCAACTTTAGCCTCAGCTTTGAGCCCCCAACTTTGATGCACTTCAGTTTTGATGCCCTCAACTTGATGCCTCAGCTTTTGCCCCCCTTTGAGCCTCAACTTAATAACTTAGCTTGGTACCTCAGCTTAGTGTTCATCTTGAATGACCATCTTTGATGCGTCATTCTTGATACCAACCTAATTGATGATTCAGCTTATAAGCAGTTACACTTACCAAAGACACTTACACTTACACTTATAAACACATACACTATATCTCTTATTCACACATACGACACATACACATAGACACTTACGTCCACCCAGACACTTACACTCACCCGCACACACAAGATATATATATATATATAATAATA
Source organism: Trachelipus rathkii (assembly GCA_015478945.1). NCBI lineage: Eukaryota > Metazoa > Arthropoda > Malacostraca > Isopoda > Trachelipodidae > Trachelipus > Trachelipus rathkii. The sequence goes on along the minus strand of JABUQX010065824.1, from coordinate 23,959 downwards.
TATAAATATATATTATATAGTAGTATATATATTATATTATATTATATATATATATATATATATATATATAAATATAGATATTTCATTCGCCGGAAATTAGCGCCCGGGCGCACGCGGAGGCGGGACAAGGAACGCGAAAATTGCCCGCCTGCGGACGCGGGGCTGGCATCCTTTGCGGGTGGGCTCATGCTGATCCCTGGTCTAGCTTATAACAGAATTAAATTAATATCTATTCTATGTGAAATTAATAATAGTCCTCAATGAAGATTCATATAAATATGATATACACTTAGTAAAAATAAAACACTTTTAATACAAATCAATAACTTGTCACCGCTAACAGCTAAAATACTATGATTTAAAATTGATTGTGTCTAAAAGAAATAAAACACACACCTGGCTCAAATACAAGGTTGAAATAACAAAGTTTTAATTTCAAAAGCATAAAATAATTCCGACCAATCACACATACGATCATTAAAGATAAGATTACCCCGACCATCACATAGTAAGGAAAAACATTTCCTTTTACCTGCTTAAAGGATCTTCCATCCAGCAGGTTTCAGTGAAATATATTTATAAAAAAAAATAACAATATCTTGGTCTAAACGAATTACCTTTACTGGTATTATTAGATTAAATAGCCCGTCTTACAAAAAGCTTATCCTAAATTTAGCCTAAATTTAGCCTAACGTAGTTAACCACATTTTACAGAAAAAAGTCAGTTTGAAATATAATTTACCGAATTACGGGCTTAATCGCCCCGGGATACAAAAAGATTATCCTAAATTTAGACCTAAAGAAGTTATTTCAGCACATTTCTACAGGAAGAGAGGCAGTTTCGTATCGTAAAGGTGAGGTAGTTGTGTTTCTCTGAGATGTCATAAGTACAAAGAAATAATAATAATAAAAAGAAAACCCGAATTATTTAAAAAACTGAAATATTTTTCATTAACATCAGTGAAATAATATAAATGTAAGTGAAGATAAATGTTATTTTTTAAATTAAAAACTTAGAATGATTTTAATAAAATACATGTATGTTAGCAGAGAAGAACTGATTTTTATTATTTTATACTTATACCATGCTAAAAGATGATGTAAAGCAGTAATCAATAGAACAACAACGTCGCCATAGCTTATGTAAGGTCTAGGGCTGCCTTACATATTATTCTTAAGTATGTAAAATATATGTTTTTAATAAAAGTTCATAAAAAATTTAATAAATATTTAAAACTTGTTAGTTATTAAAATTTATAAACAAAAAATATAAACACGTAATAATAAATCTTTGTCAGAAATATTAATGATGATTATGATAGAATTTTAAGAAACTTTAAATAATTTATATATATAGATAATAATATAAATTAATGTTAATTAAAACATAAAATTTTAATAAGATTATACTTAATGTGTAAGTGAGGTGTGCTGGGTGTGGTCTGGTGTGGTTGTGGTGTGAAATCTGTTCGAGCTGGTAAGTAAAGTAAATCGGGTTTAAGAAATCTGGCGAGTGTAAAGTAAAATCTGGTGGAAGAAAATCTGTGATGTGAGTGTAAGTAAAATCCGCTTGAGAATAAATCGGTTGTGAGTGTAAGTTAAATGTAAAAAGGTTGGTTTTTCCATTGGAAAAATGTAAAGTTCCATACGAATGTGTGATAAGATAGTTCATAGGAATGTGTATAAGTGTAAGTTGTGTGTGAAACCCATGTGTATAATGTAAATGTAAGTGTCTAGTAAAGTAAGTTCATAGTGAAGTGTGTATAAGTGTCTGAATGTGTGTATAATGTAAGTGCGTGTGTGATCTTGTGTTGGTGTGTGGTTGGTGATGCGCCACGCTCACGTGTTGTAGGTAGTGTCTTTAAATAATAATAACAAAGGCATGAAGTAAAAAAAAATTATAATGAAAAATTAAAAAAATAAAAATAATAAAAATAATAAAAAGTAATAATAAAAAAAATAAAAATCAATAATAAAAAATAAATAAAAAGTATTAAAAACAAATAAAAAACATTAATGTTAACAAAATATAGAGTTAACAGCAGAAACAGAAAGTTTAAAACAGAAAGCAAGAAAGTTAAAGCAGTAAAGCAGAAAGTGAAAGCAGTAAAACATGATAAAGCATTAAAACATGAGTTAAAAGCATAAAGCAGTAAAACAAAGCATACTAATCCCCCCTGGTTTAGTAACACCTCTTTCACTTGACTTACTTATTACTGCTTAAGTATTAATCTGTTAATAATATTGAGTAAAACAGTAAAAAACATATGATTAAAGCATAAAACATTGAGTAAAGCAGTTAAAGCAGAAAGTTCAAAACAGTAAACAAAATAAAGCAGTAAAGCAAGAAATTTAAAGCAGCTTAAAACATGATTAAAGCAGTTAAAAACATGAGTTAAAGCAGTAAAGCAGTAAAAACAAAAGCATACTAATCCCCTTGGTTGAGGTAACACCTCTATATTTACTGATCTTTACGCTTTAAGGTATAAGTTATGAAATGTGAGTTAAAACATAAAACATATGATAAAGCGAGTTAAAACATGATTAAAGCAAGTAAACAGTAAAACAAGAAGCAACTAATCCCCCCATGTAGGCTACACCTCTATTATTTAACTGATTACGCTTAAGCTATTAATGTTAATAATAGGAGTTTAAACAGTAAAAACATAAAGTTAAAACAGAAAACACTAATCACATTTAAAACATAGTTTAAGCAGTTAAAGCAGTAAAAACAAAAGCATTACTAATCCCCTCTCTGTTAGTTAACCCTCTATTGATTTATACTATTACTGCTTTAAGTATGTAATGTTAATGTTTTTTGAAATTGCGTAACATTATAAAATAAAAATTAATATCAATAATATGATTTTTTCTTCCTTCTCCATTCCCTCCTTCTTTTCATATTTATAAATTGGCATAACTTCTTAAATAGATTCTAATTTTAAGTTATTGGTCAGCTTTCCTGTTTTAGAGTGTTTAACTACATGCCTCATACTCGACTCACAAATTGTAATTAGCGCTCTATACTTACCCCCAAACGCTCTTGGATACCGTCCCTTGATACATTGACTCATTTTTATTTTAAAGTAAAAGTATAATATATATATATATATATATATATATATATAAATATATACTATATATATATAAGATAATATATATATGTTGGGTGTGTTAGTGTTAGTTAGCTACGTTGTATAGTACAAGCGTGGAGTATCTAGTATGTGCTGCTTGTGTAGTATAGTGTGGAGGGGCGAAGCCTATGGAGTGTATGTGTTGTATAAAAAAAGCCCTACGATGTGTGGTGGTGTAAAGATAGCCCTAGCGGGGTGTGCGTGTGCAGAATTGTCATAGTGTGTGTAACGTGGAGTAGGTGTGAAGCTAGTGGTGTATTATCCATGCAGGGTCGTAAGGTGGTGTGTGTACTAGAGGGCGGGTAGTGTCTAGGCATTGTGTGTGTAGTGCAGATTGATTAATGCTAGGGGGTGTGTTATTGTGGTGAATAGCCTAGCGGTTGGTGGGTGTTGTGGATCAAAGAGCGCGAAACTGGTGTGTGGTGTGTGGGTTTGTGTATTGAGTGTTTTAAGTATGTTTAAGTATGGGTGTGTTATGATGATAGCGATTTTACTCTTCTCTCTCTCGTTGATAATTACGTATACATATATAATACATAATAATATATATATATATATAGATATATTAATAATATATATAATATATAAATAATATAATAATTATACTACTATATCTATACTATATACATATATACATATTATAATTTACTAATAAGTTATACCTATTATATTATAAAATTGCACATATACACTAAAATGCAAAATATCAGATCGCTTTGTCTAACCTTTTAATATGACCACATAGCGATTCCAAAATTTATTACTATCAAAAAACATATTTATTAATATAAGTAAACATTGCTTTAATATCTATCATTAAACCGCTCATTCCACCTGATGACCCAATTAAGTAAGCCTTATCCACACTCCTAAAGAGGCACGTCGAGTCCATTCTGTCAAGTACATGCGAGACACTTTTTTAAATATCCCACAAGTCCTTGCATCTTGGGGGATGATTCGCATCAGTAAGAAGAAGAGTTATGCGCGGCGCATAATGCAAGTATACATCATGCGGCAACGTCTGTAGCATATACATGACTAAAGTAGTAGTATAAAAGACATTGCACCATTCCTGTAAAAAGCCCAAGTGGTTCAGATACCTGAACCTTCCAGAAAGTACAAGAGCAAACTAATATATATAATATTATATATATTATATATATAATATATAAAATATATAATAATATTATATATATTATAATAATATAAAGTATTATAATATATATAATATAGTATATATATAATATAGTTTAAAAATCAAATTAAAAATAATTCAATGAAAATTTATTATAGGATTAGAACCTCTGGAAGCACAGACAATAAAAGCATCACGGTGAAAGATGGATAAGATACGGATAAACGGGGTAGAGGAATGACTGGATGATAGTGTGTGTGTGGATATAAGCGGGAGTGTAGTGTCTATGATGCTTCGTGATATGAAAAAACATTCAAGTTATAGAAAAAACGGAGGAGCAAACAGCGAAAAAAAACGGTCCGCTTGGTGCATGCGGGTCGGCGCGCTTGCTGCGCTCGGCGCGTTCGGCGCGTTCGGCGTGACCTGCGGTTTAACGAAAAACGCGTGGAACTCCGAAACGCGCCCCCCACCTTAAGGGGGGGGATCCCCGGGAAAAAAAAATAAATAAATAAAAAAAAAAAAAAATAAATAAAAAACTAAAAAATAAAAAAAAAATAAAAAAAAAAAAAAAAAAAAAAGCGGTTAAAAAACACCCATGAAGGTAGCCGAGTATGAGAAAAAAAAATCCACCTGATTAGCGATTGTGCTCACTGGTCATGTGGTCAGCACGACCGGAATACCCCTCCTACTACTATTATTCTATTTGATATTGATTTAAATCTTCAAATATTAAAACCATAATAGTTAAAAACAATTAAAACAGGAAAGCATTTAGTGTACATTTAAACACACTTAATGGGATAAATAACTAATATAAATAAATAAAATTATATAATAATATAATATATTATATATTATATATATTATAATATATATATATATATATATAATATATAGTATATATATATATTATAGACGCTCTTTTCGTTTTACGCGGGCAGTTTAATTTGTTATTTGTTTTTAATACATGATACTCGTTATACAAAACCCCAATTTTTAACGATCAAAGACATGATTCAAAAGTTGGAATTTTTTAAATAATTTTTCAAAAATGACATTTATTTAAATGTTTAAAAAGAAATATCTCGAAAAGTACGACACTTAACAAAAAAACCAATTACATGGAATCAGCGTATAAAGCTTATTACAAAAATGTAAAAAAAAAAAAAACAAAAAAAAAACTTTTTTCATAAATTAAATATCTCAAAAAGAACGAAAAGAAAAAACCAATTACATATTTGAAACTATCTGAATTTTTTTATTTACGAAAAAAAAATTAGGGCTCGGAGCCGACAGGGACAAGATGGGACGTTTCCATACCCCGGTAGGGAGGGCGGAGAACCCCCGCGACACCCAAATAAAATACCAAAGACGGGTCCGAACCCTCCCCAAGGGGGAAATATCCTACCCTGTCTTCCCCCGAAGCCGGGAAGACCCCGACTCTGCCATCTTCGGTTTACCCTATGTATTCCTTATTAAAAAAAAAAAACAAAAAAACTTAAAACGTTACGGATCCGTAAAACAACTGGCCTAATATTTTTAATCATTTCCTTACCACGAAATCAGTTGTTGGTATCATATAGTAACAATATATTAAAAAAAAAAAAAAAAAAATTCAAAACGAAAGCAAAACAAAAAGGTCCTAGATATAATAAATATATATAGATATTATATATATATAATATATATATAAGAATATATATTATATAATATAAATAATAAGAATATATATAAATATATATATAATATAATAATAAATATATATAATATATATATATATATATATATATATAATATATATAATATATATTTATATATATAAGTATATTTACAGTTGAGCTTGACCACCCTTTTCGATATGAAGGAATAGAATTATAGGTCTGAAACTTGGAATTAATGTATATATGGGTAAGACAATCCGTGTAAATTCAAGTCTGTAGGATGTATATAGAGGTTCACCCCGAGGCACACTGAATTGCGCCTTACCCCTTGTTGCTTGATCTAATGGATGATTTTAGCGCTACAGAGTTGGATCGAGCTATAGCTAATCTCGGCCACGAAAATTACTCAGCGCGCTCGAGAGCACGCGCGCACACCACACACACACCAAACATTATTATTATGATTGATTATTATATGAAACGTTCGAAAAGGTTCCGAAGGAAACCACTCTGAGTTGTTTAATATCCCTCTGCGTCTCCTTCTCACCTTCAGCTCTTCCAGCTCAGCGCCTTGTTTTGCGTTCGAATCCGATTCAGTCTCCTTCGGAGACTTTTTGTGTCTGTCCTTTGGTTCGCATCCCTAGCCATCGACTCAAGCTCCAGTTCGCACTGCCGCAGGTTCGACTCTGCCGCGATTCCAGCTCCGCTTCCAGCTCCACGCCCCTCCCTTCGAACCCACCACCCACCACACCGCACCGCAGCCTCCAGCTTTTCGACTCATCCTCTGAAGTTTTTTTATTATTATTATATTATATTATTATTATATATTATATATATTATAATAATTATTTTATTATTATTATTAATTATTTTTATTATTATTATTCTGTATTATTTCACCTCCAGTTCTTCTTCGCATCCAGTTCTAAGTCCAATATACATCTACATAGGTTGTTATCGTATTGTGTTAAAATTTGGAGGGTGTAGATGGCATGTAACCCTCATCGTATAAAACACTACAGCAAACAGCCCCAAGGGGGCCCCACCCCCATTAAAAAATCGAGGTGTGTAATTTACTGAAATTTGGTGAGAGATTACGGAGTTAATTCTAAAAAATACTGATTGAATCTATGAGTAGCGCCCGCACCGGTGTTGGACCTACTCGGTCGTTAATAAACATCGTATAACAACAATCTTGTCCTGATAGTTATTGAGCTAGAGTTCAATATATGTTATAATGTGTAAGTGCTAGGCTTCAATAGGAGGTGTAGACTTAAAGTATGGGTGTAGAGAGGAAAAAAAACAAAGAAGAAGAAAAAGGAAGAAAGTACGAAATGTTGAGTGTAAAGTATAGGAATGAGGGGAGAGTGTTCCTTTCACAGAGGTGTAGAGTGAAACAGCAGCACTGGTGCTGGCTCCGGTGCGAGTTATTAAATATAGTGTAATATACATATCGGTGTCTTAATATATGTTTTCCGATCTGTAGATTTCGAAAATAATAGTTTCAAAACCATCAAGGGAAATAAAATCTTATTCTTTTTAGTTTATAACACAAATTTACTTTTTACATACCCTAAAGCAGTAAATCACTAAAATCAACCACCATCCAGCCCCCCTCCTACACCCTCCTACCATCTGTGATCTATTGATCTATTATTCAAATCATATTTCGAGTAATTTGTAATTAAAACATAACATAAAATCAAGGTCTATACAAAAATCAGACAATATATGCTGACTAACAAATTTTCACATTAAAAAAGCTTACTTAGCATCATCGAAACTAGAAAAGAATGTACAACGACAAACGTAACTCATCTTAAACAGGAATAAACGATCAACATTAACAAAGTGCACACCTAACACAGTAAAGAAACTAACATAGCATCCAAAACGTAACCTATTTCACACTGTCAAGCATATCCTAACATAACAATTTAATTTACACTGACTGTAATATTTAACTTAAAATTATACTATAACCTTGGGGTAATTATCATATAGACGGTAAAGAGCTAACGTAACAAATTTTCCTATTAATAAACTAACATATAACCTGAATTAAATATAATATACAACGACAAACCGGACACATCTAGTAAGAATAAACAGCTAACATTACAAAGTCCACACTTAACACAGTAAAGTAACTAAACAAGACTCACAAAAAACACATTCCATTCATGCTTTATCAAACATATCTCCAACAGACAATGTTAATTTGACATTAAAACATAGTAAAAATTAACAAAAATTAGCAAACCGTACCTAACCAGCATAAATAAACCTAATGTAAAGACAAAACAGAGGGAAAGTTTTACTCCATCTTAAGCTAAACTATGAACGATTACATAACTTAACACACACACACACACACACCACACACCAAACAACACACAGACACACCACACACACAACAAACCAGACGAATAAAATCAGCCGATTCATCATCAATGTATCAATAAATCAACCATACGGGAGGAAGTAACAACAAGTCTCGATTTATGTAAACATAAGTTTGATTGAAAAACTATATAAATACATAAAACATATAAATACATAAAAAAATTTAAGTTTATTTAAATAATATTAATTCATCTGATCAGCGAACAAAGGATTCAAGTTGGGTACGTTCTATATATCTCTCTAAAGATTCAACACACTTTGAAAGAATGTAAGTATAAATGTCTTCAGCAACACTAAACCATTTGCGGCATATGTCGATTCAACCAGCACTTCATTCTCTCATACAAAGAAGTAAACTCATCCAACTGATAGATAAAGCATCGTATACGCATTATATGGAAACCACATGTTTCGGTTAACTAATCGTAAATTAACTCGATGAAAAGTTTGAAATACCATCTCAAATAGGAATAGGAGATTGGAGGGTAATTCATTTTATTTTATCATAAAATAGTATTTTCCAGACTTGCAACGCCTGAAAACCTATACAGTACGTAGAAGGCACACAATCATGGTTCCATAGTGCGTACATCAAAGGTTCAATATTTGCAACACACGAGAACAACAACGTCTATCTATTAGATAACCACTTATGTGTCTTCCCAGTAATATTTCACTAACGTTGATCTTTCGATAAGGAAACAGTTTCCAGCTAACCATGCAGCAAGATGATAATCTTGTATGAATCCATCAGCGCAAACGAATAAAGTCTATTATTCCCTTTGCAGAAATACAAGCCAAACGTAACGAACTGCCATTTGGTTACGATTAAATATAAATGACACATCATTCAGAATAAAACGAAGCCCTGTAAGATATCTAATCAACAGACGTGAGATCCGGGGAATCATCGACCAGTACAGCAAAAAACTCCTACTGACGGAAAATCGTATGCGTGAAACAACCCTTAAGTAATGAGATTCTTTTCTTCAGCCAATCAAAAAGTAAAACAAGAATACAACGCACAAACGAAACAATCAGGTCAAAAGGTATATATTCTCGCTAGACAACAAACAACAACAGCAACAACAACAACAACAACAACACAACAACACAACAACAACAACAATAACATATACAAAAATATACATACTAACCAACGAAATATGCTAACGTAACATTTTTTTCATGTTAATAATGCTAACATAGCTTTAACCAAACTAAGAATAACTGTACAATAACAAAACTAACACACCTTTACGTCCCCAACATAAAAACAACAACATAACAACATTATAAGATCACCAGTAAAGTACCTAACACAACGTACAAACGTAACCTATTCACACTTTTTCAAAGCATATCTCTAACACTATCATTGTTAATGTACATAACACTATTGATTTACGTAGCATCTCGAGTATCATTTCGGAAACATAGCACAAAAATGAGTTCTGTATATCTAACCATCGAATATATTACATTACAATGTTTCCACAATAATAAAGCTTAACATAGCACATATGAACTAAGAAAATAATGAACAACGACAAACGTAACACAACTTACCACGAATAAACAGTAACATTAACAAAGTTCCACCACTTACCACACTAAAGTAACTAGCATTGCATACAAAACGTAACCTTATTCATACTTTTTTCCAAGCATATATACTGGCCACGAAATATGCTTTACGGAACAAAGTTTTAGCTTCAATTAAGCTAACATAGCATAACTGAACTAAGAATATAATGTACAATTGCAAACCTAACATACCTCACGCATGAAAACACAACATCCTGAAAAATATCCCTACTATCAAAGTAAAGTACTAACAGTCATAACAATACCATATGTTCCCGCTTTCGCATATTAACAGCAATAAAGCCGTATTATACTAACAAAAATCCCTTAACAAAGACCATCTTCAAAGATATCACCATCTTGAACTATGAATGACACTACCTTCATCAAAATGCACTCGTTTCGAGGATAACATCATTTGACCTATGAATTAAACGTAGACATTAATCAAAAGTCTAGGGTAAACCTAACATTACTCAAACAAAAAAATATTGACCTCACGTTCTAACCACATCATCGTCATTTAACACAGTAATATCTACAAAAACTCATCATTTCTCTAACAAATCATGACTAACATACCTAGCGTATGAATAATTCCCTAACATCCTAAAATTCCCTACTATCAAAGATAAAAGCTAACAGGTCATACAATTACTCGAAATGTTCCCCACTTTTCCAAGCATTTCTGCCACAGGTAAAATATTATCTAACAAATCCCTAAAAAGTGCCATTCTATCAAAATACATGCATCTTTAAACTATAATTGACACTACTTCATAAATGCACCTCGTCTCGAGTATACATCATTGAGCTATGAAATAAGCGAACATTAGCTTAAATCTCGACAAACCTAACTACTCACAAAATCTTAAAAACATAGCCTCACGTTCTAAACATATGCATCCCATGAACACATAATATCATACCAAAACTCATCATCTCTCCAACAAATCATGTTAAATTTCACCAGTCATATTAATATTAACATAACGTACCTAACTACGAATAAACATCTTCATTAACCAAGATACTAAAGCAACACATCATCCTCCCAGGAAAAACTCTAATGATGCACCCATGAAAGGGGTGTGAATCCTGAGGAGGATCACCCCGAAGGGGTGTAAGCGGGTTTACCCCTCCTAAGGAGGTAAGTCTCAGCCCGCGGGCTAGACCTTAACAACCCGCTACACCCCTTTGGGATCCCACTCTCAGAATCACACCTTTCAATGCGGCATTCCCATTAGTTTTCTCTTGGGAGTATGGTGTTGCTTTAGAACTCTGGAATGACAACTGTTTATCGTAAGTTAGTACTTATGTTAAATATTAGCTATGACTGGGTAATAACACTGATTTGTTGGAAAATATGATTTGTAAAATATTACTGTGTGTAAACGCGATGATAGGTAAAACGTGAGCTATGTTAAGATTTGTTGGAGTAATTTATGGTTTGCACTGAAATTGCTAATTTCTACGCGACATAGCTCAAAGAGTTATACTCGAGACGAGTACACTTTGATGATAGATGTCTCCAAATTCAAGTCAAATGCAGTATCTTTATAAGATCCAAACTTTTTAAGAAATTTAGATAATACCTCAGAATATTGGCCATCATTGATATTGTATGACCGTTAGCTACTTGTATCTTTGATAATGGGAATTTCAGGATGTTAGCGGATATTCATACGCTAGTATTAGCACGATTGTAGAGAAATGATGGAGTTTTTGTAAAGATTACTTGTGAACTGACGATAGGGTAGAAACGTGACGTAGGTTTAAGTTTGTTTGATAATGTTAGTTTCCAAGACTTTTGATATGTCGTACGTTATTTCATAGTCAAATGATTTATACTCGAAACGATTACACTTTGATAAATAGTTCAATTCATAGTTCAAGATGTGGCATCTTGATAAATTGTCACTTGTAAGGGATTTGTTAATAAACGCTTTACTGCTGCAAATAGGCTCGAAAACGGGAACATATCGATTGTATACCTTACTACTTTACCTTGATAAGTAGGAATTTTCAGATTTAGATGATTATTCATTGCTCGGAGAGTTAAGTTTTAAATTCACTTAAATCTACTCACATTGATGTCATTTACCATATAAGCTAAAACTGTTCCGTAACAATCTCGTGAGCCAGTATATAGAATTTGTTGGAAAATTATAACTAGGTTGGTTTGATCAATAAAGAACTTTACAGTGTTAAGTGTGAAACTTTTATTAATGATGACAGTTAAGTTGGGTTAGTTGTCGGTTGTACATCATTTTCTTAGTCATATATGCTATGTTAGCTTTATTACTGTGGAGTCACTCTAATGAACCCATATCTTGCAACTGCTTAGCATAAAAACCATTTTGGCTATTTACACAAAGATGATGCACATGTCGGTGCAGTACGTATATGACTCGTGTTTATTTTTAAATTAAACAATATATGTTAGAGATTATGCTAAAAAGTTGAATAGTTACTCTGTACCTGAGCTAGTACTTTACTGCTGTAATATGGAACTTGTTAATGTTATGTTATTCGTGTGTAAGTGGTTTAGATTTGTATGTACATATATTCTTAATTCTGTAAAAGCTATGTTAGCTTTATAACATGAAAACAATGACTTAGCATAATTCTTGGTTGTATATAAAGACTTTATTTTGACTATTATTGTGTTGTTTTGTTGTTGTGTTGTGTTGTGCTGTTGTGTTGTTGTGCTGTTGTGCTGTTGTGCTGTTGTGATTTTTGTGCGTGGATGCTTGTTTACTTTTCTTCGAATTGGCTGAAAAGAAAGAATCTCATTACCTATAGGGTTTACGCATACGATTTCCGTCAGTAGGACTTTTTCGCTGCTGATACTATGACATCTCCCCGCATCTCCACGTCTGTTTTATATCTTCACAAGGAGCTTCGTTATCCCCAACGTTGCATTATATTTAATCGTAAACCAAATAGCAGTCGTTAGACGTTGCTTGTATTTCTGCCAAAGGTCAAATAATAGACCTTTATTCGGGTGCGCTGATGATTCATCAAATATCACATCGTTGCTGTAGGTTAGGAGAAAGGTTTCTTATCCGAAAGTATCAACGCTTAGTAAAAATTAAAACTGGAAACCAACATAAGGGTTCTAATAGAAAGACTTTTTCCGTCCGTTGACAATATTATAAACCCTTGAGTACGCAAAACTACGAAACCCATCGATTGTGTACCTTCTACCGTTACAGCTATACGTTCAGCGTTCGAAACGTCTGAAAAGATTACAGCATTGCTTAAAAAAAAAAAGAATAACATCGCATCTAACGATGTTGACATACTCGATGACTTGAATACATATAGCTCACGTGTAATCTACGATATTCACCCAAACATGTGGTTTCCCATATAATGCGGTATACAGAAAGCTTTAATAACTGATCAGCTTGGATGAGTTTACTCCTCTCTTGTATGAGAATGAGTGCTGTTGAATCGACATATGCCAAAAAATGGTTTATGTTGCTGAAGACATTTTATATCTTACATTCTTTCAAAGAGTTTAATCTAGAAGATATATAGAACTACCCAACTGAATCCTATTGTCGCTGATCAAATGAGAATAATATATTTAAAATAAACTTAATTTTATATTTGAACGATTAGCAATTCATAACGCATTTTTCAATTAAAAATTATTATGTTATAAAATACGAAAACTTTTTTTGAACTTCCCTCCGTATGTTCATTTATTGCACTACATTGATGACGATGGTTTATCGTCTCGCGTTTTGTGTGTGGGTGTGTGTTGTGTGGATGTGTGTGTGTTGTGTGTGGTGGTGTGTGTGGGGTGGGTGTGTGAGTGTGTGTGGGTGTGTTAAGATTAATTTCCATGTTAGGCTACAGAGAGTAAAACTTACTCGTTGGCTTTACGCCCATTAGGATTATGCTGGTTAGGCTACTTATGCTTAAATTTTGTTAATTATTACTTTTAATGTAAAATAACATGTTTCATTTGTGGGAAGGGGAAAATTTTATTGGTTTGATAAAGCATGAATGGAATGTTTTGTGAGTCTTGTTAGTTACTTTACTTGTGTTAATGTGATCTTTTTAATTTAGCTTGCTGTTTATCTTTACCTAAATGTCAGGTGTCTTATAATTATATTCTTATTCATGTTACAAATCAGTTAACTGAGAAATAGGGAAAACTTTGTACGTAGCAATACTTTCACCGTCTATATGATAATTACACAATTTATAGTAAATTTTAGTTAAATATTAACCATGTTGTCAGTGTAACAATTAACATTGTTATCGTTAAGAGATATGCTGACCAATGTGAATAACTTACGTTTTTGGATGCAGTATTACTTACTGCTGTTAGGTTTTAAACTTTTAATTATCGTTAGTCCTGTTTAAAGAGTAATGTGTCTTGTACATTATTTCTTAGTTCAATTGATACTATGTTTGCTTTATTAATGTGAAACTTTGTTACGTCAGCATATATTTTCTGATCTTTGTATAAAGAACTTGATTTTATGTTATGTATCCAAAATGATACTCGAAAATGGACCTATTATCAATAATCAATAGATCACAATGTTCAGAGGGTGAGAGGCAGGCTGGATGGCTTATTAGTGATTTCACTGCTGGTTAGGGTATGTAAAAACGAACATTTTTAAAAATAAAAACATAAAAAGATAAAAATTTTCTCTTCAAGAAAATTTTTGGTCCCCTACTCTTTTGTTACGTTTCACAAGTGACATGCTATCCGTCACATCATCACCAATCTACACTTATTTACATAACCCATCTGTTTTTAAAACTGATGTTGAAAAGGCATGCTTGGGACAATTCTACTCCTCTGGGACAATTGTTCTTCATAAAACTTCGTATCTTCTAATTTATATTTTCATGGTTTCTTTCGCTTTTCAACTCTCTGGCACTTGTTTCAGTCGAGACCCTCCTAATGGTCCAGACATCCCCTACACACTTAACCATCATATTCGAAACTCTACACCTCAATAACCCTATATAAGACACCAAATTGTGTTATACGACTGTTTTTTAACTCGGTATCGTTGTGGTCCACTGAAGGAGTCAAATCATCAGATTCACATACCAAATTTCAAGAAATTTGGTGCAGCCTATCTCACCAAATTTCAGCCATTTACGAACACTTCGATTTTTAATGGGGCGGCCCCCTTCGGACCACGGGGGGATGTAACTCGTCTACGATGAGGTTACATCCCCATCTAACACCCCTCCAAATTTTAACCAGAACATAACCCTAACCTATAAGATAAGTGGCTTAAAGCTGAATGCGGAAGAGAACTGCGTGGAAATAATAACAAAAAATAATAATAATAATAATAATTAATAAATATAATAATAAAAATAATAATAATAATAATAATAAAATAATAATAATATAATAATAATAATTAATAATAATAATAATAAATAAAAAAAACTCAAGCGAGAGTCGAAAGCGGAGCAGCACGCGCGGCGGCGCGTGCGGCGGGCGGAGCTAAGCCGAAGCTGTAATCCGCCAGAGTCGAACCTCTGGAGGCAGTGCCCGAACTGACTTGATCGATGGCTAGGGAGCGATCAAAGACAGACACAAAAAGTCTCCAAGAGACTAATCGCATGACAACGCAAAACAAGGCCTACGCGGAGACTCCTGAAGTTGACGGAAGGAGACGCAGAAGATATTAAAACAAACCAGAAGTGTTTCCTTCGGAAACACTTCGACACCGTAACAATAATAATAATAAATGGTGTTGGATGTGCCGCGCGCGCCATCCCGCGCGCTGCACTAATCTCGGCTGCGCCATATTACTTCATCACCTCGTCCAACTCTCTTTAGGCCTAAACTCATTCCATCAGCTACAAAGCAACAAAGTGCGTTAAACTGTAATATCAGGTCCACCCTCGGGGTGACCACCCTCTATATACACTACAGACTTGAAAAATACACGGATTCGTCTACCCCATATATAGATTATATTCCAAGGTTCAGACCTAATATCTCATTCCTTCATATCGAAAAGTAACTAATCCCAAAATGACCAATACTACTAATATTATAAATAGTATATTTTATATATGTATATTACAATATATATATTTATATATGTATATATGTATAATTATGAAATATATTTATAAACAATATAGATATTTTAAGGCTTAAGTTTTATCGTAATTATATAGAAAATTTGTTTTCAGAGATTAAATTCGCAATTAATCCTTTTCATACAACTAAACTTAATCCAAATTTTTTATGTAATTTTTCAGTTGTGAAAGAAAATTGACGAATCTTATAATTACGCTTTCCCAAAAATACTCAAAAATGGACGAATTGATAATCAGACATATCATTGATGCTATAGATTCGAAAATTTTATTTTTTGTATATTTATTATTTTTAATTTTTATCTTTATCATGGTAATATTATGGATTTCTTTTTGGTGATAAGCTTCGTGATGTTTTTAAAGCATTTTTAACTCCTTGATTTTAATAAATTCTCAAATGTAGATAAAATATGGTTTTAAATAAACATTAAAAATGTTTTCTTCTTTCTTAAACCTTACACTTGGTAAAAATTTATATTTCATAGGCATAGTTTACAAAAGGGTCCTTGTCAAAATGTTGGAAAGTGTGAAAACTACATTTTTTAACGCTTAAAGACATTTAACTTTATGGTTAAAGGAATGTCATCGTAACTACGAAGTAAAATAACTATGATAAGCTGATTTTAAAGTATAATCGTGATGAAACCAATATAAAGGCTTTTTTTATCATGAAAAGTTTGTTTAATGGAATCTATACCACTATATATATATATATATATATATATATTATATATATATAATATTATATACTCATATACTATATATTTATTTATAATATATTATATTATTATTAGTATCTATATATATCTATAGGAACTTCTCCTTTAAAGGGTAGTTACCCGCTATATAATCGAACGAAAAATGTAATCGATTTTTTTTCGATTAATTTAAAAAGCTTTAATGCGACAAGGTTGCCAATGAGGTTTTTTTTTTTTGTATTTTCACTTTTTGAAAACCTATGATTAAATAGCAAAAATTTGAAAGAGTCAGGGTCTTTCGGCCTCAGCGGGGACTGGGGACCTTCGGTCCCTCCCTCTGTCCTCCGTCAGCTCGAGCCCCTTAAAAATTTATATTAAAAGCAAAAAATTAAAAAAATTAAACATATAAAATTAAATGATTAATATTAAAAAAAACACTTGTGGAAACTTTCGCGAGTCTTTTCTATTGGGGTTTAGCTAACACTGACACTGCTGGGTGCAACGAGGGCAGATTTCTGCGATTGTCGATATTATGGCACTTTATGTAACTATCCTTTAAAGGATAAGTGACCTATATATATATATTATATATATAGTTATATATATATAGTATATATATATATATATATATATTATAATATAAATATATTATATACTATATAATATATATATATATATATAATATATATATATATAATTATATATAATATTATTACTATATTATATTATATTATATATATATACTATATATACAAAGGGGGGCGTTAAAGCGTTAATCCGTTAATTAACTCGTAAATTTTTTGTTAATTTTAACGCTTTCGTTAATTTCGAAAAGAAATTAACGGTCTATTAACGAGTTAAACAATTTTCCCTTAAATACCGTTAACCGTTAACTTAATTTACCAGTTTATAAAATATTTTCTTATTAAGATTTTAAATGGTATTAGATTCGATTTCGATAAGAGATAATTTTTTTTTTCTTCAAAATTTCCTAAACGCTCCTCTCAATGGCTCAAAATGTGTTTATATTTACTCGGTTATTATCCAGTTTAGGAATGTTTAACACAGGGTTGGAAAAAGCCCGAGTTTTGAGGGGAATGTGCTTACGTGCTGACCACCCCCCCTCGTTTCAACTATATTCTCTATGTATTTAATACTAGCACTTCCCTCAGTGTTGGAAGCACGCACATGTGCAACCTATCGAAGAAAAGGAAGCCGCTTCTTGCATCCTTCTAACTACGGCCCTATAGCTCTCACGCTGTATTCTATCGTAAGATCTTTTGAAACCTTCTCAACTCGTCACGTTCTAGACCATCTGGAATTCTCATTCTCTTCTTTCGATCGGCTAGTACGGCTTGGTGTTCAAAGTCACTGTGCGATATTACTTTCCTATCTTGAGACCGAATTTATGTTTTCCGCTCTAGGTAACTACCTGTGCAGACTTGCGTAGTGGCGCCTTGACCATATCCAAGGCAATTTGAACCGGTATGGCACGCAGTCATTGCTCGGCCAACGCTCGCCTCCTTCTTTTGGCTTACTATGTCTAGCTTTCTTTCAATGTCGGCTGAAATCATCGGCTATGGTTGATGGAGGGACTTCTTCTTTTTTCTAGTCAATAGTGGGAGTTCCTCAGGGTTTCAGTCTCATCCTCCTACGTTTACTTCCTACTGTTTCTAATGATCGTTCTCACCTGCCATTACTTCTATCCCACTCAGCATGCCGATGACTCGACGGGCGGTTCATTTCTTCAAACTCATTTTCAATTCTGCTCCATCTTTTACTTCTAGAATTGCTCTCGTCTTAATCTTCCGATTTTATTCTCGCTGCTAGATGAATTTGGCGGGTGGAGGTCGTCTCAACTTGTGAAATTCAACTTTTAAAAACCCAACTTTACAAATCTCCCTCTCTAAACTTCTAACTTTCCTATCTTTTGACGGTTCTTCTGTCTTCCTGTTGACCAATATAAACATCCTTGCTTTACAGAAAAAAAATGTCTGGAACCACATCACAACGGTTTTCAGGGCGGCCTCAAAGGGAGTTCTGTTTAGCTGCGAGACTTTTTTCCTCTTCTTAGTTACTCTAGCTATCAATGGTCTCATCCGGCCTGTGTATAGTACTGTTTCTCATATCTGGGCTTGGTTTAACCCGGTTTTGGACAGGGGCGAGTCAAAAGCAAAAGCTTTATAAACTTATGTTACTCTCCCGCTTCACTTAACTCTATCTTTGCGCGATGGTTGGTGCTTTATCTTCTTCTATAGTTATCGCGCGGCAGGTGTTCGAGGACTTACCACTCGGTACCACACCTTTACGACGCCCTAGTAGCCAAGGTGCTGTATCCGGCGCACGGTTTGTGAGATATTGTAATCCAGGTTAGTTGCTGCGGTGTTTTCTTTTTTCCTTCCACCACGTTCTGTGGATTCTCTTCCATCTTCTGTGTTTCCTGCTGATTATCTCACTCACTTTACCTGCGTCTAGTCAATCTTGGTCAATTTGGCTGAGCGGATGAATTTTGGGTGCAACAACCCCCTTGATAGGCCTCTGCCGGTTAGTTGTGTGATAACTGAAAAAAAAAAAAAAAAAAATGAAGACGGTTAGTTACGATTAAGCGTTAATTCCCGCTACTATTTTACGAATAACGCTTAATGATTACGCGTTAATTTTTTGTTAACGGATTAAGAATTAACGACGTAACTTCTCATAACGGTGCCCATCCTTTGTATTATATTTAATTATATATTATATATATATTATAATTATATTATATATATACTATATAATTATATATATAAATATATTTGAATATAATATATAATACAACGTAGTTATTATATACGAATTATACTATATATATATATCATAAATATATATAATAAGCTATATAATATATATATATATATATATACTATTTATATAGGACCTCTTCTGTTTCACGACGTCAGTTTTAATTTATTTTTTGTTTTAATTTTCTAGTTATCCTAACATCATTAATGGTGAACAGACATGATTTCAAAATACTGACCTTTTACGTTTACAACTCGTCAGATTTTATTTTTTTTTTTTTTTTAACCTAGTGACCCAAGGGTTAATCAGATGGCAGGAATCCGGTCTCGGCCGTCGGGGAATACAGCGGTAGGACTATTTCTCCTCCCGGGAGGTCTCCGGAACCCGAAACCGAATTCGACTCGGAAGTCTTGCCCCTCCCGTACGGGGTTGGAAAAGTCCCCCCCTCTGTCCCCCCGTTGCTTGTGTGTGCTATGTGTTATCTTTTTTGCGCGTTTTTTTTAACAATTTTTTTAATTTGTATAGCCTGTATCGAATTTATATAAAACATATGTAATTTGGTATTCCTTATGTTTTGTACTTTTTGAGAATAAATTTAATTTTTTTAAAAGGTTTTTTTTTCTACATTGTGAGCATTCAGTCTTTTCCTTGTACATCACTCTATTGCCACAGAGTGTTTGTATGCGAATGTGTTATTTTGGTATTAATTTAATTTAAGTTATTGGCGGGAGTTTGGACCGTCAGCAGGCCAGAAAACACAACACCCACCACAGCGCGTGCCTAGGGCCACGCGCGCTAATGGCATTTCGATTGGATTCAGATCTCAAAAAGTAAAAAATTACCCTGATTACAGGCAAGTAATAATAATAATAATAATAATAATAATAATAATAATAATAATAATAATAATAATAATAATAATAATAATAATAATAATAATAATAATAATAATAATAATAATAATGAAAATAATCTTTCTTCAACTTTCAAATCAATCATCAATATCAACATCAGCTAGGCTTAATTTGAAAGTACAAGCATCACATAAGATATATCTAGCAATTGCTAATCTCCAAAACAAACATCAGTAGCAATATTTAAATATGAGCATCGATATACGATATATAAAGATATATTGACATTCGATATATCGACAGAAGATATTTCGACATGTTGAAGTCGTGTTTCTAATGGAATGGTTTAAATTGTAATCGACTTAATAAAGCCGAAGTTAAATCATGATGTAGTGATGCCTTTTAATGGTGTGGTGTTCTTATACAAATTCACAAAAACAACTTAAAATTTAATGTACAAAAATTACAATCTAGTTGTAAAATTACTATTCTTGACTTCGTATTTACCACAAATACAAACCTCTATTTGAAATACCCATGTACTCAATTTAATAGTGAGATATAGTCTATATCATGGCCGTCGAAGTCGTAGGGAAGAGAAACCAGGCTCAAACCCACTGTGCGGGCGGTGAACTATATCTGTAATAGATAACCGTATGATAACCTAATTGTCCATATATATATATATAGTATATATATAGATATATATAGATATATTATTATGATATATATAATATAGGTAAATATTAAGTATTTAGTTGAGCTTATACACACACATACAGCAATAATACCTACCACGATCAGACTCAAAAAATAATTTTTTAATATTTATAAACTTTTTTAATTATATTATCAAATAAAATTATTTTTTTAATTTATAAGTGAAAACTCATAGAGTAATTATAGTATTATAGTATATATGTATAGATACGATGCATATTATGATATATGAGGTATAAGGAATATAAATTATAGTACAGATTAGCGATAGCGCTTAAAAAACAATGATGTCATATGTAGTAATATAAGGAGGGGAGCATGTATAGTATAGTGTCATACGTAGAATAAATATTATTAGTATATATATATATAATACGCGTTATCTATCATACTAGTATAATATATCTGTAACACATCTCCTACAACGCGATACCAGGAACACCAAGCATATGCCTAATTACTCAAAGAGATCTATTTCTATAATTATTATATATATTATAATAATTATATACATATAAAAGCATTCGCAAGGTACATATATATAGTGCAAATAAAAAATATATCATAAAACCGTTCACACGAAGACCAATTCCACACATCCAATACAAAAATTCGCTACAATATAACTGGCTACGACTCCACGGCGAGCCATATCATAGACCGAATATTCACTGGAGTAACTGCGGCCACTATATATATATATAATATAACTATATATATATCATATACCAATACCTCAATATATATATATTATATTCACACAATCCCATAAGGCATAGACAATGAAAATTAATGCCAAATACAGACTATATTATATATATATACTATTATATATATATATATATATATATATATAGTATAATATATATATTATATAATATATATTATTGCAATAATTAATAATAATAATCAAATGATACCAATACAATACTAATAAATACTCAACTAACTCATACCATAATAACTAGAACATAATCAATAAAATAAAAAATCCAATAACAACAATAAATACACTTAAATAATAAATCCACAATCAAACTACATAAATAACATCCAAATGAATAATCAATACATCAAATCACATATAAAACTAATATACTACAATAAAATAACATAAAAACTAAATAAATCCGACCAATAACTAAGTCAAATAATCTAATCCACATATCTTTGAAGGATGGAGACTCTTCCTTAGTAAATCAATAACTCATCTTGTGATTAGTACACTAACACATATACAAACATAAATAAAAAAATTAATTAACAATTTACATATTAATCTACATCCGGAAAGAGGAACAACAAAACAACCAATATTTTAATGCCATTATTCATTTTACTTCTATATACCACCACTACTATATTACCACCTCACACTTAGCCTTATCATACTATATATATATATATATATATATGATTATATATAAGATATATATATATATATATATTATATATAATATATATTTATATATATTATATTTTATATATATATATATAATATATTAATATATGAATATATATATATAATTATAGTAAATATTATATATATATGATATATATAATATATATATATATATAATACTATATTTTCGCTAATGCAAACCTATAAGCCAGACCAGTCAACAATTATATAATATTTTATTTTTATATATATTATATATATATATATATATATCAACGTAAATTACTCTATATACATATTACAACAAAACCATACTTCACCATCTATCCAAGTCATACGATCCAACTCTACATACCATTCCACTCAAAATCAATACAACAGAGACCTACACTCACCCTACTCACTATCGTCATCATACCAAACTATCCGAAACAGAAGATCACCATACCCAGTACATAATCAGTACCCAATACATAAACTACTGCACACTAACTAACTATATCCAAATACAACTACTACATAAATCCAATCACACGATACTATACTAACATCATCACCCAGACATCACCATACCCTACCACTATACCCTACTCACCACCACCCTCCCCATAACTACCATATACCTAACATCATCTACCCATCATACTCCTCTTTTAACAGCTTATATCTCTACCCGTAATACTATATATATATTATGGTATATATATAAGATATAATATATATAAATATATATGATTTATAAATTTTAAATTTATATCATATTTGTGATATTATACATATAAATATATAGATATATATATATATATAATTATATAATTATATTATATATATATATATTAATTAATATATAAGTATATATATATATATATATATATTTATATATATAACCTCTGGTGTCTAACAATCAGAGACCTACACGAGAAAGGAATACACAAACGATATCCCATACTATGATATAAATATATTATTATATATATATATATATATATATATATATATAGTATTATATATAATTATATTATATAGTATACTATACATATAATATTATTATAATATTTATATATATATATTATATATATATATATCACCCTACTTTGGCACTTGTTAACGAGAAGATGTGGAGTAGTTTTAGGTGTTCTATAGTAAGGGAATGATAAAGAAGGAATCTTAATTGCCCTAATTACTCCTTAATTATTCAAATATTATGTTATTAAAAGTAAAGGGAAACACGATGAGGCATAGCTTTAAAACTGACGAAGATTTATAGGAATGACTTGGAGCTCCCTCTTGACGCGTACGAAGCAACATAGGTGCCAGGATAGTTTATGTTCGGAACCATGAATTCTTGATAATGAAATTATTGGTAATGTTCCATATATATACTATATATATATAATCATATATATATATATTATAAATAAATATATATATATATATTATATTATAAATATATATAAATATATATATTAAATATAATAT